>JARJCX010000316.1:0-142297 GCA_029282285.1 Mycena rebaudengoi | reverse complement strand
CGGTCCACGACGCACCACGGGAACCTTCATTTCCTCGCTCGCGGAGTCCGAAAAGTCGCGAGAGAGGGCCTGATGATACGCCTCCTGGGGATGCGTAACGCCGAACCAGTGTGCGGGCATTTGCCCACAGAGTATCCAGTTTGAGGTTGATGGGCAAGTTGAAAATGGGTGATAATGTCATCTGTAGGAGTTGCCATCCTACTCGCCTTCTGCATTTGGCGTCGGAGACGAAAGAAACCCGAGGCGATCCGCTCATACCTGCTTGTGTCGGAACAACGCGGACAGGAGGTGGCACCGCGCGGATCCCCAGTGGCAGCTTCAGAAGAAATTAAGAGGGAGCGGGGTGGGCACGGGGCGCGACTCGCAAGCACGCTCTCCGACTCGGGTGAGCGCCGCCATCAGTCCCTAATTGCAAGCGAGCTCTGCGCGCTCCGTGAGATGGCAGCTCAACAGCACCATAGCGAGCGGGGACGGAAACAACGACGCGCACATCAGGGTCTTTGAGTGCGAGCTGCAGTCATACGCGGACGCCGAACAGCTGGATCCTTCGGTCCCAAGATATCTGGAATGACGGCGCTACTTGGAAACAGTTTCAAGTATGTGCTACCCGCTTTCGGGTCTAATTGAGGCCGAGTAGCAGAGCTGTCGTTTTTAAGATATCAGGATAGAACTTGTTTCTGATGTACCTGAGATGATCACTCGCACTGCAAGTTTACAATTCTTCCCGGCTCCGATCTTCCATCGGAACATCATCCGTCGTTTCATCTACCATTTCAAAAATACTTATCTGCTATCCCCACATAGTCTTTCTTTTTGGATTTTTTTTCCACTTTCAAGGGTCTCCAACTAATCTTGAGAACTTGATTGAATTGGTCTGCAGGGATACTACAGTACCCCACGCGAACAACTTCCCGCAGCCAGACTTTGTGTTCCATTTTCCCTGTCATAATCCCGACTTAACATTTTATCAGGATTCAGATGGACAACAGACAGGGTTTAAAGATTGCCGCGATATCCTCAGCTCACTTGCGTCCCTTTGCTCGTATAACTACAATCTCCGCTTGTTTGCCGCTGGGTCTAGGCTTCTCAAACCACGGCCAAGTTTCAGGGTTTGATGTATGATTTCAACTTTTCATCGATTTACAAGGGCGTCGAGTGCGGATCGGTATCTTGAATATAACATTTAGTGTTCACCGGCGTGGATATCTTGTAATCGTCTTTCATGCCCAATTTTCACGGAGTTCTGTCCCACGGTACCAACCGTGATATCTTTTGCGCTTTCTTCCGTAAGCCCTGTGCACAGTTTCAACTCAAATTCTGGATCCCGCTGACTCCATTAGGAAAATCCCCCTCAGCATTTGGCGGAAAGTCGCCGTAAGTAGGTGCTGAAAATTCGTAACATTCCTCGGATTTTGTTCAGAATTTTCAAAATGGCAGAATTTTTCAGTCCCTAAAATATTGGTCAATTTTCTGACATTTTGTGAGCAACAGCCACGAGCCGGCCGATAATCAATCATCCGCAACATGCAGTCAGTCGCAAGACCAATTCTAACCGCAATATACTTTTAGGATACCCAAATGACACAATTATATATGTAGGACGGGTGCACAGCGGGGGCGGCAGCAATGGGCATGTGGTGCGGGGCGCGCTAGTAGTTTTATGCCCAGTGTACATTGGTAGTATTGCAATATATTTTATTTCCTACTAGTTCGATCTTGTTCGATGTTTACTCAATCCACCTCGACGTAGTTCGATGTAGCTCGACAGACACATTGAGCCAGAGCTGGCAGGCTTTTGGCCATTCCTCGAGCCACAGCGAACTCGTTCGATGTGGCTCGATGTGGCTCACTTTGGCTAGCCGTTGGCCTCGCTGGGAAGCTTGATTGAATGCGTCGCCTTTCACCACGTGTGTGTCTGTCTTGTTTGGTATATCCTCGTTTTTGCGCGCCTTTTCTTTAGGCGCCGTGACGTCACAATCCGGGCCGCAGTTACCGGGAGCTGTTTCTGGCGTTTTTTTTTTTTTTTCCTGGCCATTTTTGGGGGACAATTTCATTCCGGGTCGCATCGATACTATTACCGACCTTTCTCTTTCCGCGTGGTTTGGATGTTCTATCGCTTACCCGGAGTTTCTGACTGTTTTCACCACCGACTCCTCAGAGCGGTGGCTTGTTTGGTTTCACTCTTTGTGCTCGCGTGCAAATTGTACATGTCCCATGAATTCTTAATCCACTTACCACAGACGAAGAGTCGGCTTTGTTATAAACCAAATATGCCGGAGCAAAGCGGAGATGGCTTGGGACTTGAATCTATGACTGTGTTTTCGAATTAATCTCCCTTGCCTAAAATCCAACAAAGAAAGAAGGAAACTCTAAGTATTCATTCAGGGTTAATTACTTACTTCTAAAAGAATATCCAAGATACAGTGGAGGTATACCCGAAGCGCACACATGAAAACCGTGCGTGTGCATCGCACAAGAGGATGGCCAAGCCAACACTGGCGACTCGGCGAGTGCACCGGCCGAGACGCATAGTTGCGTGCGTAAATGCGGCGGCGTTCGCATGCCATGCGGCCCTGCAGAGGAAGTACGGTGGCGCACACGCCTCGATGCAGTGATGCTCTCCACCAGAGCGTCCGGTGTGCACACAGAGCGGCAAGCCTGACCTCATAGTCGAGCTGCACGTTGATGCTCCACACGCTCAAGTCACTGTGGGGTCATGCTGTTATCTCTACCCCCAACTCGTGCCGTGTGTGTGAGTCAAAAACGAGCCGCACAAGTTCGCCGTGTCTAGTGTTGTCAACGTTCGGTTCAGGGGCAGTTTTCTCTGAACCCCGAACCTGAACGCCAGGTTCGGTTCAAAAAAACAGGCAATTTTTGCGAACCTGAACCTGAACCGAAGTTCGGGGTTAGAACTCTGAACCGAACCTGAAAATTTTCTACCCGGCACAGGTGATAGAAGTCGTGACAATAACACTTGCAATAGGCCTTGTATGTACACTCCTGTCCTCCAGTCCATTACTTAGCCAATCAACCATCAGGAGTCCGAAATAAGACCCACTTGTCTTCTCCTCCACTTCAGGAAACTGACCCGGATGTGGTATACAATCGACTGCTATGTTTGATTCGTCATTTGTGCGGTACGAGGTGCACAAAATGATGGATTAATGCTGAAACATCCCACAAGCGACTTGAAAACCTGCCAAAAAGTGGTGAAAATCCGATTCAAAAAGGTTCGGGGTTCAGTTCAGGTTCAGGTTCAGAGATTTGCTGAACCTGAACTTGAACTTTGCGTTCAGTTCAGTTCGGTTCGAGTTCGAACCGAAATCCTGAGTCGAACTTTGCCATAGCCGTGTCTAGTTACATTTGTTAGAATTCTTCCCAGCGAGGCGAAGTTGGCAAGCTTGGGCAAGGTAAACCAGAGGCAACGGACAGCGTACACAAAGGTAAAGCGATGGATTATTATGGAAAGCTTACATGATACGGCCCGTGCTCTCCGACGACGATTGCGAGCTCTTTGCTGCTCACAGCCTATTCCGGACCAGTCAGGAATATTCTAACAACATTCAACATCAGGGGGTTCACGATCAGCTCAGTTCTGGGGGTAAAAAATAAAATTTTGGTATCACCATGTAGCACTGAGTGAGCGCTTTAGGAGCTACCAATGAGGTCCGACAGATCTTTGTTGTTTTTTTATCTTGACCTGCGCAGAAATAGAATCATATCTCAACCAATAATAGTACGCTTCAAAAATCCTATTGGAGGGAACTAGGTATGGGGTCTATGGACAGAAGATTTGGGCCAGGACTTTGGGCAAGGGGTGTTTTACCGTGCGCGGTCCGGCCGGTTCCCGCCCAAAAATCACTGAAACTTTTTTTCTGGCTGCCAAATCTCTCAACCTAATGTAGGGATGTCTAGTGGCCCCCTAGATACCCTGATTCTTTCGGATGGACTCCACAACTGGGTTCGTATGAGCCATAATAACAAAAGAACTCCTCAGTCACCGTAGGGTAAGGACTCATATTAAATATACCTAATAACAAAAGAACTACAAGAGGTGAGTGAACGAGGAAATAATGAATATAGTAACATACCTCCTCAGTCACCGTAAGGTAAGGACTGAGGAGGGAAAATAGCGAAGATGACTATAAGTATGAAAGATGCGATCTAAGAAGTAAGATGAAAAGAAGTAAGTATGTTGTGCTTGATGAATGCGGCGTAACTCCATCACTCCCCTCGACGGATTAGAGAGCGCGCAAAAAGCAAAGAAAATGTTGCAGTAGCTCCCCTCAGCCACCCAAATGAAACAGAAAAAAGGCCCCACCCCGTTGAGTTGCAGCAATCGACAAGAAAATTGGCATATTGCGGGTTCGGTCCATTTTGAATCAAATAGACGTAAAGAACGAAGATTAAAGTGTGGGTGACGCCATTGTAGAAATGGTGGCCTTGTTATGTCCAATAATTTGATATTGTATTTTCAGTCAGAATATTGTAGCGATCCGAAGTACACTAGCGTCGGCGCATTTTATTCTTGTGTCGCGGTCAGAAACACCGTACACACCCATCGATGAAAAATCATCCGCCGACGCCATCGTAGAAACGCTGCCATGGTTTATCCGCTAATTTCGGCAATGCATTTTCAGTATATATTTTGTAGCTACCGAAGTACACTAGCGTCGGCGCATTTTATTCTTGTGTATCGGTCAGAAACGCCGTACACACCCATCGATGCAAAAACATCAGCCGACGCCATCGTAGCCCCTATGGTTTATCCGCTAATTTTGGCAATGCATTTTCAGTATATATTTTGTAGCTACCGAAGTACACTGGCGTCGGAGCTGCTTTTTTCTGCATTTCAGTCAGGACCACCTTGCGTACCGTCTGATCAAAAAACATCGGCCAACGCCATCGTAGAAACGCTCCTATGGTAGTGATTCATTTTCGATAGATATATTGTAGTTACCGAAGTACACTAGCGTCGGGGCTGGTTTTTTTTGCATTGCAGTCAGGACCATCTTGCACACCGTCTGATCAAAAAACACCTTCCAAGTTGCGGCGACATTAGTCGGGTGTGGTTACACTCTGTGAAAATTTGAAGAGCAGGAACGCTGGGTCAACATTCCTCACAGCATAACTTGAAAGATTGGTTGCAACCGCTTCGAGTTGTAGTTTCAAGGATAAACAGAGTAAATGAATGGCGGATGCTCCACACCGTTTGCCAAATGAAATTTAAACGATTTCTAAGTTCGTTCCAACACTGAGTTGAAGGATACTAGAAACAGCAGCGCACTGAATTCGAGAGCACATGAAGTACAAAGACATAGAATTGGATCTTGTGTTGGGGTTTTCGTACTGTAAACCTATTCCAAAAGCGCATTGCGATGCGGTTTCTTCGGCTCTGGGAAACGAGATTCCTTGCTATACACCTTCAACTCCATCGCAGAACCGAAAGGCGCATCTGCAAAGGCAGGCCCGATATCGACAACCTTGGCACCTCTATCGTCTGTGCCCCGCTGCGAAAGATGTGCAGGAGATGACTGGGACGGATCGGATGTCATACCGCAGATGCGGTTCGTGCGACGTATGCATGGAAAGCACTGCACCACCCGGCGCACCCATGGGCCGTATTCAGCCACGGCGTCCTCTCCGAGCGAGAAGGCGCAGAAGAACAACAGCCCACTGAGCGGAATTGTCCACCACACAATGTAAAACCACACCCGTAATCTCTTCGGAATCAATGCCATCGGGACCTGGTTTGCACAGCGAGAAACCCCAGTGCACGTCGGCCCACGAGGTGTACGGCTTTATTCCGTTCCGGAAATTAAACCCAAATACAATGCCGATGACGAAAGTCTCCCAGACGGTGAGAACGATGATGTTCACCATGAGACGCACGTAGCGGGCAGTGGTGAGGGCTGAGTTTGTGCTCTGAAGGATGGCCGTGAAGGCACGGCGGTGTATGTAGAAGGCGCGGAATGCGAGAGCCGTGAAGATGAAGGTCAGCACGACGATAGCGGCGATGGGCACGTAAAAGAGGACGATGGCAGGAACGGAGAAGTAAAAGGTTGCGCGACATCCGAAGTCTTCTATGATGTCAAAACGGTGCCCCTGGTAAATGTAGTCTGGAATCAAGTGAGCCGAGAATTAGAAACCAAAATCTTAAACCCACGCAGAGCCATTGTGATTACAGGGAATCCCCAGCACAGAAAAAGACCCAAAAGAAGGACACTCCTCTTATTCGTGGTATGGGATGCGGACGACACACGCCACAATTGCAGCGCAAGCGAGAGATAGCAACCGGGCAACGCGACCGTAGCGCCAATATCAAATTTTCCAACTATACGCAATGAGAAAATATTCAACAACAAGGGAGATGTCGACGAACCTATGTCACACCACACGGGAACGACCTCATCGACGCGGCCAGCCCAGATGATGGAATTGATGGCGTAGGTGAGATTGGAGACGAAAAGCCAGGCCATCATAGAGAGGCCGGTGGTATTCCGTGCGCGCCAGTGCCACGGAAGGGGGACAAGTACGAGAGCACAGGCGATGAATGCGCCGATGGGCAGTTCAGGATGCATTGAGGAAGAAAGTTCTTGGGGTGCTCTCGCCTCAATATGCCAGGATCTTCAGCAGTATTACTTATAGCTGCACCTGCGAAGCGCCATGTGTTGGAGAACACCAGCAAGCGTGATGACGGGAAACGAGAGACTGATGGGGATCCAATCACTCCACTCAGCGGATTGGATTACGTCGAGGCGGTTAGACAGGCATGGATTGGCAGATGTGCCTAGCTGACTAGACACACTGTTTCTAGGTGGCTAGGTAGCTGTAGCCACCAGCTAAGCCTCTCGACTGGCGACACATAGACCCGTCTCAAACGGTCTCGGCAGACCCCGGGTCTAGACCGCCTAGACTTGACAGGTCTAGGTAAATAAGCGCACATAGACGTCATCTAGCCCAACCCATATCCGTCTCCTACTATTTCCACAATCTAGGGGGTGCCTGAATGCAGTGAATCCGAATGAGAGGCTTAGAAATCTCCACCGTTGGAAGTTAGAACGAAAAGAAGGAAATTAAAACTATACATCACTACGTTGATTGGGCAGTACATCCCGGGTCGGTTGACCTTAAGAAATTCTCAACCATCACTTAATATTTAATCGCAGCACAGCAGTTTTTCGAACAATGTTTCAACCTTGTTTGTTTGCGATGACACCCCAGCGAGCAGAGATCCTTCAATCATATTTGCGGGATGGAAGTATTCCTGGCGCCAATCTGTCACTGTGCGCGGAGATCATCATCGCGAACCCACCAATTGTTTCCGCCTTATCCACCAAATCTCATTCTAGTAGGTTGCTGTCGGAGCCTGATATTCACGTTCCATGGCTGTGGGGGGCTGTGCTCAACAGCCATGAATATCAGGTGCCGACGGCAACCTACGATGGCGCTGCACCATATACTGAATAAAAAGAAAGCCCCACTGCTCCGCGGATCCTTGATCAAATCACTAGGTCCAAAAGAAGAAACTGATCCGAACCGACCCCCCCATTTTCCTACGGGGGTGTCCCCGGGATTTTCGGCCATATAAGGGACCCTCCCCGGGCTTTTGGGCGGGTTTGGCCGTAGGGGGGCCAAAACAAAGCCAAATGGTGTCGGGCGACAATTAAAGATGATCTCCTGAATTTTCCGGACGTGCTCCAGGGGGTGTCCCTAGGCTTGGCCGACCTCGACCAAACGGGGACCTCCATTTGGGGAATTATATCTATAGTCAAATTACGGGGCGTTGTTTTTTGGTTCTCGGTCCGGCTGGCTGGCACCCCAAAATGCCCGAAACCTCCGTTTTAAGGCCCAGGGTTTTTTACCCATAGCTCAGAGAGGAGGTGGGGGTGAGAAAAACCTAAATAGGTATATAGTGGTCTTTTTTGCCCCCCTACACACCCTGATTTTTTGGGGGACATTTGGTGAAGAAGTTCATATGAACTGCATATCTCAACGTGCTCAGCTAGAATCCGGCCCATATTACTAGGTAAATGACGGCACACGTCCCAACGAGTACCAACTCGGTCGCAAAAGCTAGCTATTCACTGTGTTCCGCAAGGCCGTTGGCACGGTCCGCAGTCCCGTCAGTACGATGTCTTGACATTGCCGACCCGGTGTATGCCAACAGGCCCGAGGTAGGTAGATAGTAGGATACACGGCATACACGGCAAAGTCGGAATTACGAACACCGGTTTCCAGGGTGTACATCAGCCATTTGACACATCTGTTGTCAAGGTTTTTGGGGGTTCAACAACGCCAAAAACGGGCAAAACGTGAGAACTTGCAAACCCCTGAACATCTAGTCAATTTTGAAAAACCCCTCAAAAAAAACTTTTTTTCTATCATTGCCCCCTCAATTGCTCATTGTTTGAGAGCTTTTTCTTTTTTTGAAAAGACCTAGAAACCCTAAAAAAAGTTGAAAAAAACCGAAAATCTCACAACAGATTTGTCAAAAGGCTGATTAGTAACAAACAAGTAAAGTTACCCCATCAACCATAGACCAATCCCTGCAATCCAAGCCCAAGAACACAGATTTCACAGGTAATGCAATGATTATTTGTGTTGCCTAGAGTAAAAGGATAATCAAGATCAAGATGTTCTTAGTCTAGGGTCTCTCTTGTCGGGTATGCATTCTCCCCTTGTGCAAAATTAAAACCGACGGCTAGTGCCGACGTAGGTGTTTCTCATCGTCACCGTCTTTATCCCGATTGATGTGACTGTGGCGCGCGCAACAAAAGCAACTGTCCTCGCAACTGAACAGATGTCGAGAAGCTGCATCTGTTCCGGACCTCGGCACCGGGGGGGTATGCCAACTGAAACACAGGCCCTCATTTCTGCAATTCGGGATAAAGGCCCCAGGTGTCTTTCTCAATGTATCCCCAAGGATGTAGCTCCAAATTTGTCCTCCATCTCGCGGCTCTGGCAACATCAGACGGCCGTAGAACTATCCCAACAGAAACTCACCAGTGGGTTGCCCCCACGTCTACCGATGTCCGTTCGCCTTGTCCCGGGCTCAACACGTACATCCAGGCTGGTTATTCCACCCACAAAACAACGACTAACGAAATCTTCCAGTCTTGCAAACCACGGCTATCTCCCGAGGGATGGAAGGAATATTTACGTTCCAATGATACTAGATGCTGCGCTCGGTAAAAAACTTCATCATAGCGATAAAACGCCCTGATTGAAGAATATGTGTAGAGGCATTCAATGTCGATCGTGACGGACTCTTAGTGGCAGCAAAATTTGGGCTCTTGTTCGGAAACGCGCCAACTACGCTAGATCTTGATGCACTCGCACTGTGAGTTCTCCGACTAACCAGACTTGCGTTAAACCACTTCTCAATTAATACAATGCAATACTTCACAGGTGTCAGGCACAGTCTCATAGAGCATGGAGACTTCGCGCTCGGGGATAACCTCCGCTTCAATGAGACGATCTTCATGACACTCGCAAACGCAAACCCCGGGCAGCCAACTACAACACCACCTCAGCGGGACAGGTCATGCACGACCGGTTGGCCATCTCCCTCGCGACTGAACCCCGGCATCACCAACACACCCAAGGAGTTCGCGCTCCGCACTATCGAGTCGTCACTCTATCTCAGTGTCATGGGCAGCCCACTTGCCGGAATCGCACCTAAAGAGTAAGCAACTATCAACGAAAGATTTATATATGCGGAACCTTTTGTAGATTCGTGCAAATCTCCTTCCGCGAGGAGCGCATGCCCATCGGGGAGGGCTGGACACGACCGACTACGAGCATTGCCAAAGCCACCCTGAATGCGCTAGGTGCCGTCATTGCGGCAAATGCAACTGGACGGCGACACAGGAATGTGAACCACTTGTCCTACATCAGCCTTTTGACACAGAAGTTTTCAAAGTTTTTTGCGGTTCAACAACCCCAAAAGACCCCAAAAAACTTGCTAAACACCAAAACTTGCAAACCCCTGAACAACAAGTCAAATTTGCCAAACTTTGGAAAAGGAAAAAAAAAAAATCTACCATTGCCCCTTCGATCACTCATCATTTGAGAGCCTTTCTTTTTTTTGAAAAAACCCGGAAACCCTAAAAATCCCCAAAACCTCCGAACATATTGTCAAAAGGCTGATGTAGGGCCCGATACTACGATTTAATTCATTGCTCTATGTTTTGGAGAAATTACATTTAAAGTCATCAGTATTTACCAAGTAGACTCGTAACCAGTCTGTAAAACAATTGCTGAAAATATGTGGCAAGCACTTCGGTGTTTTACAGACTGGTACATCTCGGGAAAGGGGATCGAGCTGCCAACGGAGTTTGAAATTTTGGCAGGTGCCGCGATCGGCCGAGAAGCGAGCGATCAAAAACGATCAATTCTGCCCCAAAGTTGATGCCTTTTCCATCTCTTCCACATACAATCAAAAATATTCTGAAGAGGCAAATGTGTTTATTTCTAGCATATAAAAGTTCTTGATAATTCGAATTTGGTTCATGGGCAAAGTGCAAGAGAGAACAAGGGCCTCAACAAAATTTCAAACTCCGCTGTCAGCCCAATGCAGGATCCCGAGATGTACCAGTCTGTAAACAACCGAAGTGCTTGCCACATTTTTTCGGTATTTTGTTTACAGACTAGTCACGAGTCTATTTACCAAGGTACATTGCAGTCAGTAGGCCGGGGCGAAAATTCGGATAAGGCCAATACTGTCAGGACATGATCCCGTCCTTGGGCATTTAAAATTCACGATATTGATATCTCGGCCCTGGACCATTTTCAAAGCAACAGAACTCTTTGAGGGTCAGAATGGCCGGGCAATACATAAGATTTTACACACGTCGGCATGGGGCTAAGAATAATTGATGAAAAATGATCTCATACTTCGTAGAAAAAATCGCTTTGATGCTTTGCGCACCTGCTGTAAAGGTCGCTTGGCCTTCGTTAGGCAGCCTGATGAAATTGGGAGACTGAACTGTGTGCGTACAAGTCACCTTGCTTGTCAAGGTCCCCCACCTTCGAAATTATGACGCAATTGTCGAAGACAAATGAACCTAAACACTGTGTAAACTTCCAGTCCTAACAAAGGCAACACTACTGCGAAGGAGTTCTTTGAAACCCCCGAAAATTGCTAAAACCAAATAGCTATAAGCCGTTCAAATCTAACAAAGACAACACTACTGCGAAGGAGTTCTTCAAATCCTCGAAAACTGCTAAAAACAAATAAGCCCACACTAACATATGCAATGCTACCGAGCGACCTATCATCCCCCCCCCCCGCGCTACCCCTAGGTCAATGTCTCATCTTCGATCAACCTCTCTTCCGTTCGCTCGCCACGCCTCCCAGAATTTGGTCAACTCCCATTGACACATTCGAGGGCCTCATGGACTATCTCCGCAACCCTAAGCCCATCCCGTTCTGGAATTGCAACTATCAGGTGGACTTTCACTCTCTGATTCCCCGCCATGCGGACGAAAGTGCCTTCACCAAAGGCAACGAGACTGTATTTACGACCACGTTGTTCGGTACTAGGGTCTTGTATGTAATTCCTGTATGTATACCGGTTTATAAACAGCTGTTTATAAACCAGTTTTTAATTGGTTTGGTTGAGATGGTCTGTTTTTAATTATATTCGGACCCCGGGCCGACGGCAATCCTCGCAAAATTTTGCAAATATTTTTGACCTCCAGTCAACCTCCAGTACCTATCTGGCGATGAATTGGGGTACATGATGGAGCTACCCGATTTAAAAACATAATACTTGACATTGATGCATTTTTGGCGGCGGAGTGACAGCCTCAGATTGGGTTTGTGGATGAGATTGCAGGATTTCAAGCTTGGTTGGATGTGCTGTGAGTCAGTGATGGACTCCAGGTACAAATTTCCCAGAGGTCGAAGCCCAAAGCTGTTTTTACCCGATATATCGTGATGGTTTATAAACAGGTTTATAAACAGCCTGATTATAAACATTGTCTTCTCTGAATATTGTTCAGACCTCAATATCCGGCCATCGCACTTTTCGCATCGAGTTCGGTGCTGAGGGAGGAGACACTCTCCATGAGTTATTCCTCTCTCAATTCAAACCTATTTCGATTGCGAGTTGTTTTTGTGTCCTTTTGTGTCCTTTTGTGTCTGCTTCTCACATGGTCTCGCCTTAGCAAGCGCACCTGCTGCCACCTCGATTGAGTTCGCACCGACCAGAGGAGCAGCAACACTGATTACCGGACGCACCGCTCACAGCTCCCTTATGCCGAGCCCTCTGCGCCACGGCACTTCTTCGCCTACTGCCTCCGGCACCGTTGACGCCACGCGCGCTGCCGATGGCTTTGGCGATCTCCTCAATGCGTCCTCTATTGGTGAGTGAGTTTGTCTCGGCCTTGCTTGAATTTACCCTGCCCTACATCGGATGATTAGGCTCTCCCGCCGAAGGAGGCAAAGGAACCCTCAGTCCTACAGGTATCTCCAATGCCGTAGCTGACGACATCGATGCTCTTAACGGGTCCGCAGCGGCCAGTACGTTGGTTTTTACCTTGCTTTTGACCTCGTTTGTAGTTCGCTGACTTGTGCCTTTCCAGGAGCTAGCAAATGCAAGGCCACTGGGGAGGAAATGCCTGCGAAGAAGGCCTGCGTAGCTTCGGCAATTGCAGTCACCGCTTAGTGGGCTGCTAACGTAGCTGTGCCAGAAGTAGATACCCATTTGTCTCTTGGCCTATTTCAATCCAGATTTCCTACCGCCTTATTGTGTGCGACTGAGTCTCCCCTCATTCCATTATTCTTAGAATCTTCTTGTCCTCTGTCATCTGCGTCTTGAAATTAGATTTTTTAAAATAAATGAACGTAATAACTGCAATCTAATAAGAGTCGAAGATCCAAGCAAGGTTAAAGTCGCACGAACGCCGACACCTAGTATCAGACTAATTGGTCAAAAAATCATATCGCTGCCTAGATAATCAGATTCGAGAACAGACAAATCCAAACATGCCGCTACTGAGCTGAGTCATCATCCCACGTTGTCTCCTGACTGCTTCTTTGCTTCTTACGATCTCACCCCATTTTTGTGCTCTGTCAGCGTACCGCCTACTCGTTATAACGAGGAATCTCGACTACTGGCAATGTAGGCTCCAGTTCCAAGGATCCAAGTGGTTCCAATCCCCAACCCACAATTCACCCTTTTTGAGAACGAGGTTACTGTGGGAAGTACGTCAGGAGAAACTATGCTGTGCCAGGACCCAGATTACCCATGCACCTCCCACCGGACGCATGCCATATCGCTGTTGGGTGTACAAACTGCCTCCGTACTACAAGCGGCGATCCGACGTTGAAATTGCTTCGATGTGCGAAGGTATTTCGCTACCGTGGCTCATGCGCCGTTGTCACTCATGGCCCAATGCGCAGTGCAAGGACGTCACCTATTGCTCCAAAGAGGTATGTTTTTTGAAGGTCGGGCTTGGGCCGGTCGCAGACGCTCATGGAATGAATGCTGCAGTTTGGCTGCAGTGTCAGAGCGAACATTGGTACGTAGGACTCGAAGCCCTCATCGTGTGGATCTTGATTTCCCTCCCTTGGAGGCCAACACACAGGGCATGCTGCAACACAGCCGACGGCTCCGGCATCCGTTCCATCTCTCTAAAGTTCGTCAGAAGCGATATAGGACACGTTTGTCTTCAAGTGTGCTTTATCTTGCACTTTGATCTCTTCCACAATCCCCAACTCGGCATCGACAAACTCTTTGTTGCCCTTTTGGATTTCGGAATAGAACCTGTCGAAATGAAAA
This sequence comes from Mycena rebaudengoi, assembly GCA_029282285.1. NCBI lineage: Eukaryota > Fungi > Basidiomycota > Agaricomycetes > Agaricales > Mycenaceae > Mycena > Mycena rebaudengoi. Next base: position 128,507 of record JARJCX010000316.1, on the reverse strand, counting down.
TTTTCATAGGCATCCTTCTTGATCAGCCGATCCCCGACAGGATCAAGGGCATGCTACAGGTGAACGCATTTGAGGCGCTCACACCCGCCGAGGCGGAAGAGACTCTCACGCCCGCCAAGTTGGGGTCGTGGCGCGCCGCTAGAGAGGAGCTCAACCGTCAGGGCCTTGTTGAGCATCAAGTGGGACTTGTACAAGTCGGCAACAGTGCAGGTGGCCCGAGAGGGGCGCTGCCGGTCGTAATTGATAGAGAGGCAGTAGAGACGCTTGCAAAGTCGCCTCTCACAATTCATGGCTGGATGGAGTGCGTTGGAATCCGTTCAATTATCTTCACGTATAACTCAGCTCGTTGTCCCCAGGCACACGAAAACTATGATTCGAGCAGACACCGGCAACACGCTCCGTCTTCGCAAAGATATGAACCCTCAGACATCAAGGCCATCATGTACCTTGTTCGCGATATGGAGAATCCCTACGCGCACAATTTGTGGGCCAAGATGGAAAGAGAAGCTATATTTAAACCGATCATGGCCATTCTCCGCGGATAGAATGCAATGGCCGCACATAACCCAGATAAAGGCGGTGTATCTGTCCGGACTCATCTTGTAATCTTGAATGCCCATTTATCTTGGGCTCAGTTCTGTGGGCCGACTGGTGGCTGTACACCCTATTTTTTTTTCCGATTGTGGGTTGGATTTTTTTTCTTTGACACTCAAAGGTGTACAGCCACCAGTCGGCCCACAGAACTGAGCCCAAGATAAATAAGCCGACCTACAGCGGAGGCGGGCAGGCAGCAGGCGGTGTTGTGATGCAGTGGCGCGGCGGGCGCGGGGGTGGCGGGGGTTGTCGGGTGGCGGTGGCGGTGGCAGTGGCGGTGGCGGTGGCGGTGGCGGTGGCGGGCGGGCGGGCGGCGGCGGTGCCCATTGCGGCTGGTGTGGCGGGGTTGTCGGGTACAGGCGCGTGCCGGCGGCAGGTTAGTCGGCAGCTGCCCTCAGAGCAAAACCTTGTTGGGTTGGTGGGCGGGTTTCGGTTTCAGGGGGGCGGGTTTCCTGGCAGGTTTTCAGATCGAGTAGTGCACGTGGTCGAGGATGTAGTAGTTTATAGGTTGATGTGCGGACGGGAAAATCACTAGAATTATGCAGCGTCAGGAACGTGATAGAAGACCATATTACCATACCGTGAGACCATGGCAGAAAACAATGATAAAAAACTAGTAAATGTATACATTCATCATGCATCGCTCGAATCGGAGGTGGTTTCAATAGGTTGCGCTTTCCGTTACACGAGACGGCCTGTGTTTCTTTTCCTCCAATGGATCTTCTTCGACATCGAACACAACACCGGGACGCTTTCGTCTCGGTTTGCTGCGCGCTAAAACATCAGACTCTTCTTGATTCAGCCAGTCCTGTATCGCAATCCTCGGGTCTCGCAGAGGCAGAGACTGCAGTGACATCTGACTACTTTGCATCGACACTGTTGGAGATCCCTCCTCGGTATCGGGCTGATCAGTCAATTCAGAACGTGTTGAATCACAAATGATAAATAACTTACAGCGTAATGTCTCACAGCATCTATGGAAGCGGTGGATATTCGACGACCCCTATTACTCGGCAAATCGACGATTAGCCGTTTCCGGTCAGATATCAGTACTGTCCGATCAGGGAGGGTGATGGGAGGGGGGACTCTATTCTTCGACCTCGGCTTGTGTTCCCAGGCTTCCGTCGGAAGGGCCACAGGTCTGGAGCGGGGCGCACCTGGAGGCATGGTCACAGTACGCGAATTACTGGATGAACCTGAAACAACGGAAGGCCAAGCGCTCGACTGTGCAAGAGAAAGGTCCTCCACGGGGGCTCGGGATTCATCAATGTCCGCCCCCTGAATATACCCCGTCATAAGCATCTTTATGGTGTCATGAATCTGTCTTGCAGAAGGCCGCGCCTTGGGGTCTCTATCCCAACATCTTTTGGCCAAGTTCCAAATACCATCGTGCATCCGCGGGCACTCCTCTTCTTCAGGACGCTCCGGCCGAGTACCAAGCTTAAAGACGAACTCGATGAAATCGCTGTAAGGAATGGTCGATAGTGGGATTTCGTCAGTATAGAGCTACGGTAAATCCGGGTCATTCGCGAATTGACCAGGGAATAGATGAAAGCACCGACCTCGTACAGGGTCATCCCGAAGGCATACACATCAGACGGCGGCCGTGGCAGGGACCAGACAGCACTTCGGGAGCCATCCAATTACGACTGCCCGAGATGGCGGTATCACCTGCCATGCGCGTGCGACTAGTTATGTCCGCCTTGATACGAGCAAGCCCAAAGTCGCAGAGAAGAGCACGGCCAGTCCCTTCGACCAGAACATTGATCTTGACGGGTCGTAACTTGTTAGCGGCTTTGAAGTAGTCTAGATTTGAAGAAGACTCACTCCTTTGAGATCTCCGTGGCATATTTTGCGCCCATGTAGATATTCGAGACCAAGAGATATATCACGCAGCTGAGTCCTGGTTAAATCAATGCGTCAATACATTCGTTCAGCAGGCACTCACGATAGACAGAGGATCGAAGCTGGGGCGAATGCGCAGGAATTCACGCGAGTTGTATGGCAGGAGCGGCATTACTACGAACGGCCGTTCATCCAGTGTGTTGCAACCTAGGAACTGTATGATGTTCGGGTGTCGGAGCGTCATCCATATCTATGAAATTTAACCGTCAGTTCGATATGCCAACGCCGGACGACCACATACATCGATTTCCTTGCGTAGCAGCTGGGAAAATACTGTGATAAGTCGATGATATGGGAATGATGGGTGGACCCACTGCAGCGTTTGCTGTAACCCCCGCCATGTTGTGAATCAACTTGATCGCCACCTCGGTGCGATTCCAGGTACCCTTGAACACGGTCCCACTGTGACTTCCATCAGACACAGGTCACGGCGAAAATAGCATGCTCACAATCCACCCGCACCGATTTCGGGTCCATACTCGACTTCAAACGGAGAGATCATCCAATCCTCCAGCTTGACGTGTTTCCCACTGGTCGACGTAAGATATTGCAGGGTATGGGAATAAAATCTTTGTTCGGCAACATTGCCACCGTGATTTTCTTCCATACGTCGTTCAATCGAGACCATCATGGCAAGTATATTCCTTTGATTGATGTCTGACAAGGAATGGCGTCAATCTCTCACAGCTGCAGGCCAATAAAACTGACTCAATGCGTGCCTCAGCTCGTTTTGGTTGTTTTCAAGGACATTAAATCGCGCATTCAATGCGTTCAAGTCCTCGAGACGCGCTCCCTCGTTGTCTTGAAGCATGCGGTGGATACTGAGTGAGGATGAGATCTGCGAAGCCGCCAGTCAGCGCCACGTATTTCTATTTCTATCCCCAAGACCTTACCTGGAACGCACTCGTTGTCATTCCGATGCGGCGATAAAACAGCTCAATGGCAGCAATACGGGATTCCGCGTGGAATAGGGACTTCAGGAAGCTGAGATCCTGTTCTTTCTGCACAAATCTGTGGATGTCCTCCAGTAAACTGAGCCGAAAAGGTAGTTAGCTCCAGCTCGCTACGGGTCAGAGTCCGGTCTCACCTCATTAGATCCTTCAGCGGCTGCACGCAGGACGCCGCGATCAACCTGGATGACTGAAATTCCCGGTGCAATGTTGCCAGAAGCTGTCCCAGAGCATTTGCGAGCACCATAAGTTGCTTCTTGCTCAATTGGTCCGCTAGAATGGCAGAGACGATGAATTTGAACACGGCGAAGGCAGAAGTGAGTCCCGGGACCGGTGTACTGTACTATTTCGACCAAGTGTTCACGGGGTGTTACGCGTTACGCCCTAGTGTTCACTGGACCTAGTGTTCGAAGGTTCAAGGCGCCTGTTACGGGATGTTCAAGTGTTCATTAGCCAAAGTGTTCATCGGTGAAATGTCCATGATAGTTCCTAGCTGTTCCCAACAATTATAAGCAGTGCCAAGGGCGCGTGCCGCCCTGCGGGCTAGCCAGACGCTCTAACAAATGAAGCTCGTACCTCGCTCGTTAAACCTGCCGGCCGCCTGCAGCCAATAGAAAACCCACTTGGCGTACTTTGATTATTTACGCAATGTCCGATTCAAGACGCATGTGGTATCATATACGCCGCTAGAATATTTTTTTTGTCCTACTCGGTCGCTATCTCCTTTCACCATGGACAGCGACACTTTTAAAAAATCGGAATGGATGATTGTGATGTACCCGTCGATGTCGTCGTCGTCCACATCACCTCTGCCACCTCTGCCATCGCTGACAACTTTGCGGTAGCGGACGACGGTAGTATAATGCGCGCTGGGAACGCCGAGATGTCTGATGCGGAAGAAGAAGAGGCCGTGTTGCCGACCGTATTGGGCCGCGGCCAACGTAAAAAAATCGGTGCCAGGCGCTACAATGGCCCGGCTTGGGAGGGCCACTAACTACTTCGATACATGAGCCTGGGCTACTTATACTTTGCCTTATTTCTTGCGGGGTGTGCTATATATATATATATATTTGGCGCGCGCGAAAATTTGATTTTACGCCGTTTGGCGACTTAGTTTGGGGGGTGTTCACTAGGTCGACGTTACGGTTACGGGACCCAAAAGTGTTCAGTTCACTAGGCCCCGTTACGCGTTATTTGAACAGTTGGTCGAAATAGTACAGTAATGCCCAAGATGGCATCGAGTGCTATATCCAACGACATGGTAAGAAGAGAGGCTCTACTGCAGTATTCCTGGTACCGACTCAGGTACCAGGTTTCAGAATCAGAATTAAAACTTGTGTATTGCATGCGCATTTTTACCGGATCAGCCGGACCGCTTATTAGTTACCTGCTGACAGGTCCGGACCGGACCCGGGGGGATTAAACGCTGCACCAAATGGACACCGTAGTTTACACATAGTTCAACACACAGAATCAGTTTGGACTTAGTCTGTCACAAATACAACTCCGTCCCAGTCATATAACTTCTCTGGTGTGTCAGACGCGGATGGTTCCACCAACCCTTCACGAACTGCATCTGACAACTCCATTTCGTATGCGTTATCTCTGATCGGGGCCTCATAGATAGGCACTCTGCACACGGGGCAACAGTTCCGAATGCGCAAATTTCTGTGAATACAGGAGTAGCAAAATATATGCATGCAGAGTGGCCTGCTCAAAGAATCTATTGCACATTTGTTTAAACAAATTGCGTCTAGACGCAAATTGCCGTTTAAACAGGTGTTTAATCTAAACATGTTTAGCGGGATGATGCAGTGATCAAACCGTGGTTTAAACAGTGTTTAAACGGGTCAAAAAGGGATTTTACATCGGGGTTCAAACTCATGACCCCGTTCCATGCATCCATAAGCAAGGGTAAGAGCAGCAAACATCCGACTGAGCCAACATAGATTTATGCTTTGTGAATATAAAGCTCCTTTATTATGGTCTAGGGCCCGGTACCCGAGTTGTACTACCACGCTTGCCAAGTTGAACTGAACTCAAGTTGCAACTAAACAGGTTTATAAATGATAGTTTAAACACAATGCAAGACTGCCTCGAACTAAAAGGAATTCCTTATAACTATTTTAAATGCTATGTCGGACATTATCACCACGATTGCACTGCTCCTCGGTACTCCGATCTCATTCCTTGATCCCGCGGTGAGTGGGTGAGCTCTGATTCCCTAGTTGATTCAACATCACTCTGATTTTAAAATTCCTCTTACTAAGGCTTACAATCCACTCTTGGATGACTATTCCAGACACACAAATGTCTCACACTGGGTGAGCATTTCAAAATTTTCACCTAAATTTTCAGTGAAAAACTTCCTTTATTTTTCACACATTTTTCACTGAAAATGTAGCTGGAGAATTCATTAATTTTCCAGTATTTTTGTGAAAAATTCAAACAATTTTCAGTAAAGTCACAAAAGTACTGTAAAAAGTGTAAAATTTTCAGACATTTTCAGATACACTTCTTGGATGAAAAATAAAAGAAGTTTTCCACTGAAACTGGGAGTGAAAATTTTTTAATGCTCAACCAGTGTCAAGATGTAAAAATGATCCTCTGCAAGGTAACCCTGTCCTGTCCTGACCATTATACAACTAAAGAAACTTGGCACTTCCTTAGTACAATATAGTCGGTCCCTTTCTGGGTCCCTGTGTAGTTTGGAAGGACAATATATAGATGCCTCTCAACCCTCAATGCCCCACAATATCACTCAAGGATATATTGAATCATAACTACTTATACCCTAGTTGTAAGCCTAGTATAAGTCGCTGTAACTCGCTTATTACGAGTCCTAAAATTTTAATTTTAGACTCGTTCTTGGGTATCGTTTCCCCCAAGAAATTTGTAGGGGTTAACTTTACTTTGAAACGTGACCTTACCCTAACCCTCCTAATCTTGCTTTTCTTCTCCTGCTTTCTTTTCTGCCTTATGTTGTCTTCGTGTTTTTTTAGCCGGGTCATTTGTATTTTCTTTTTTACCCTCTTTGCATTTTATATTTTTGTCCCTCTTTGTTTTGACTTTCATGTCCGAATTTTGTCCTGAGCTTTTATTATGATCCTATCAAGATCCTCTGTGGCCACGTGGTCTCCTTTTCTGTACACTCTATTTTTTTGGTGTGAAACGTGCCTTTCCTGATCACCCGTTCGTTCCGCCCTCCCGAATTCCGCCCTTCCGAACTCCGCCCTTCCGAATTCCACCTCCCCCTCCCGTTGACCGTGTTCATTCTTCAGCGGCGGCGACGTGTTGGCGCTCGTACAACGGTAAAATTATTGCGAAGGCTACATGATTGTCGCAGCCTTGTTTGATAATTGCAGAGGAATTTCAGACTGGTGAGCTTTCTACCAACAATGATTAACGATCTCCTAAGGTAAATATCCCTCGGAATCCACAGAATCTCACATTTCATAAACTTGGAAACCGACGCCCAAGTCCGACACATCTAGATCGCACTCGCAATATTAATAGGGAGTCCTCCCTCCCTCCGAATAGCCCTAGCAAAAACTGACGACCTTGACATGGCCCAGGACTTGAGCTCAACTGAGGTAAAAGGTAGAAATTTACACATGTGCGGAACACCAAATTGGCAACACATACAACCCAAATCACCACTGGCGCATACTTTAATACAAAAGACGCCGAAAATTGTGCAGAGGGACTGCCGCGACGCTGACCGAAAACTCACCGGACCTCATGAGTTGCATGCAACCTTCACTGAGACCATCTGCAGCTGTAATTTCCTTTGAGACCTTATATTCAGAGACAGATTTCCTTCCAAAACATGTTTTTCTCTGCTTTTCGACCAAATTTATACTTATTTTCCCTGTCTTCTGGATCAACCACATATACGTTGAAAAACGTACCAACCTCGACAGACAAACCCATGGTACTACTCATGCTATTCCGCAAATCAACCGCAAATCCCAGACTCCCTAAGCGGGAACCTGAGCCTGAGGTGATAAACCCATCGAAAAAGCTTTCAAGCAGCTCTTGCCTTTGGACTTTTTAAGAAAGCGAGACATTCTAATTTCTGCCCAATCATGATTTATATAAATTTCCACAACTTCACTTGCGAAGTTGTGACGCACAGTCATTCAGCTAAATTAGGATTACATTTAGTCTCGCCTTGCTAGATTCAGATCTCCCAAAGGCAAACCAATCATTGCCAAGAACCGCTTCTTTACTATTCTTGTTTTAACATCGATTCATCTGATCTGGAAACTGAGAAATGAGAGAATTTTACAGACATTCACTATTGCAACAAATACTGAGATCCATAACCGTTGGGTATCACTTATGAACTCTACCCTCAAGCGAGACCAACTCCTCTCAAGTCAAGTTCGATTTGGATCCCTTGCAATAAAGAAACAGTTGGTACTCAACACCTGGAGCGGAGTGCTCCTTGACAAAGATTCCCTGCCGGACAACTGGATAAATACCAAGGGGGTTTTAGTGGGTATACGGCCGGCTACTCGAAAATATGGAGTAGGCTAGGGCCAGAGTCCCACACAAAGGCTTGAAACCTGTGCGTAACGGCATTTCCTCCTGGACAACTACCCGGCTATATTGGATCAAAACCCAATTAAACAAGCAGATATCTTGGAATGCTTTGCAGACCGAGTAATATTATTTCAAACGCTCCGAAAAAAAAAAAAAACATTTAGTCTCTCCTAGACAGACGCTTCAACAGATCTAACTCGTACCTCGTTTGTTAGATTACATTGTAAGTTCTCTACCAATACAAGCATTCTAGAAGTTGGCCGAAACAATTCAATGCCCCTTCTTTTTTTTTAAAGTAGCAGGCTCTGCCGCTCGTCGGCCTTCTCCGCTTTATTTTCTTCATGCGCAACTAATATTTCACTAATATCTTGCTAATATCTCACTTGAACTTGAACCAAACTTGCTCTACGTCGGCGCGACATTCCGCCGCGCGCACCGCGTTTGGTGCCGCGGACTAACCACGGACACGCCGTTCCACCTGCTACAGTGCTATAGGGGTATGCGCAAGCCTCGCCGCTGCACTACGTCAGCGACGCGGCTGCCTCGCCTCACCCCCTCTCATTTCCCACCTACTCATTTCTGTTCCCCATTTTCTTTTGGAAGTTCCATCTTACCTCAATCCTTCATCCAGCACCTAACAAGGAGAATACTTACTTTAACTTGGGGTAAAGGGCCGTGGCGGGGCCAGGCATGCAAACTCGTGCTTCCTTTTTGTTTTTACCCTCATAGTTATCATAACTGGCCTGAGATTGAAAGGAACAATATTTGAACATCCCTATATTAATCCACGGAGCCAAACACCCACATACTGTAGTCTAGATATAGTTTTAAAACAATGGATGAAGAATAGCACTGGTCCTTGGAGCCATGAATTGAAGAGCATCTTCGACTTTGATCTGAATGGAGCTTGTTTACGAGGCGCGGAAGTTGCCCGTATATCGAAATGATCCTAAAATTTGAGGGCAAAAAGCTCGATCACACCGTTTAAACCCACCTAAAAAGAGCGGGAATAAACAAAAATAATGCCCATCCAACTTGTGCTCCTTTCCTGTATCTGCACGATTCAGCAGTTGGAAATACTTGAACTGTGTTTTCTAATATCCATTCTCCCAAAGAACTGAGACTATTCAAGAGAGGATTGGAAGCTGAATCCTACCAACCTCACGCGCCGACTGCGCAATTTGATGGCTAACGGGGTGGCGGGTGGTGTGTAGCTGACAAAATCTTTCACGCAGCGGGCCTTTGTTTGACATCCAAATGACCACCGCAGGAGAGTCGCTCACCAATCTTATCTGGGTTATATTATTGCTTCCCTTTCACATGCGCACTTTTTTTGGCATCGGTAAGTATTGATATCAGAATGGCTCTGCCAACTTACTACTTATTCCGAACCTTATTCAACGCAGTTTTCCGTGTAAGGATGCTTGTTAACATCCGTGGCCAATGTGTTCCCGGGGATGCCGCATTAAAACACCGACTGATCATACCGTATGATCGACGCTCGGGATTTCCCTGTCCTGCCTCCTGAGTGGATCAAGTTAAGTAAATTCCGTGGAGTGATCAAACCTAATCTTTCAAATTCTCGCCCTGTGAAACTACAACGTTAACTCACGCACCTAGAAATAGTTTCAGACTTGCACAGGTTTATTCAATCTCGGATCCTTGGCGGCGGTGCACTTTCAATTGACCGTTCATCCTCACTCATTGATCTACATCATAAAGTATCTCCATATTCCGATGGCCAGGAGAGGACAACATTTAAATCGACCGCCTGATCCGATCGCTCCTCACTCCTCTAAAAATAATCGGTTAACTGGCTAAAAATATACTCAGGTCTTCGAAAGGCGAACAGGGCATCCAATAAACCTAATAGCGACCTATTCTTGCGTTTATAAACATGTGTAAGTTGCATTTACTTCGGTACAGCCAGCAACACGCGTGCATAAAGGAGCTGCCAGCAAAGGGCCGGCCTTTAGGCGGGCCAAGGGAGTCAAGCATCGCTGAATGGCGTAGCTTGACAGGATCCGAAAACCGCTGGTGTCCGGGGTTGGTCCGGGGTAATTTTTTTTTTTGGTCGTGTTTAAAAATAAATGGTTTATCTTCGTCTTGTCAATCCCGCGCTTCTCCTCAGGATTGTTGCTGGATATATATACAGAACCAAATACTTGCACCCTCTTCTGCCACACAGAACCAAATTGTCGCACCCTCTTCAGCCACACAATGCCAAACACGATCCAGTGATATGATCTCACCGCGTCGCATTCAAGGTTAGACTGTGGAGAAAAACCAGGTGTATAAGGTGGTAGTTAGCCAAGTACTTCAACAAGGATAGGAAGAGAGTTGGGAGGAAGCGATCGCGCACGAGGAGCGCTTCCGTCAAAATATATAGAGCGCTCCGAGATTGAGCAGAACGCGATTCCGTGCCGGCAGGCAAAACTCGGCGGGATCCGATGACCGCTGATGTCCAGACAAGGACAAATTTATTTTTTGTTCTGTTTAAGGGGGTTATGGTTTTTCATTGAGTAGGGGGCATTTTTCCCCGAGCACGTAAACAAGTGCAACTCCCGAGCCACTATTTTCAATAGGGTTTTTCCTATTGAATTTAGTGGCAGTGACTAAATCGACTTCACACAGCCACTATCAAGTCCCTCACAGATTTCGGTCTCAAATGAATTTTAGGTCCCCTCAGATTTGAAAGGGACGATAACATCTGTAAACAGAAGTACTCGTAATTGTTGGCCTCTCCAGGTTCAAGTGCAACTGGTAGCTCACGCTGCGTGCGTTGGCGGTGAGTTTCTTTCTTCTTTTTTTTTTTCTATCTGGGGCTTAGGTTTTCTCTCCTTACCATTGTACTTGTTTTGCGTTTGCGTTTGCGAGGGGCTTTCCTCTGATTTGGGAGGCATTGACTTGTGTTACAACGTGTATCAGGTGTCTTCGGTATTCCATCGTTTCTGGACTTCTTCCTTCCACCCTTTTTTACTCGTCTTGCGCGCTGTCGTGCTTTGGAGTCCCACCGTGCGCCCTTTGGCCTAACTTCTCGGGGTGGCCATTGGATGAGAATGTTCTATCTTGTCCTTCATGCCGGCGATTATTCACGGGCGAGGGCGCCGTTCATCTTTATTCAATCAACGCCTTGCGCATTTGCACTTGTCTTTGGGCGGCTTTACTTCCTGGTATTCTATTCTCACCGTTTGCTCCTGCCCTTTGTATCCGTAAGCTTGTCGCATATATCTAAAATGGATATAATCTTTCTTTGAGACAAGGCTCGAGACATGCGACAACGGCTTGACCTTAGCGCGGTCACCTACCTCGGTGGCCTGGCTGTAAATTAGCCTGCTGGGGTTCCAAGTGGCGGACAGTCCTCGATGAACTACAATTTAACTTAATATCTCGAGTCGCTTCGTCTCTCCAACCCCAAGTCTCTCCGTCGCCTGCTCTGTCCACGCGCGCACGCACCTTAAGACCGTGGGGGCTGTTTGTAGCTGGGTCACGGGAATCTGGGTGATTTGTGCTGTTTCCTGTGTCGTCTTTATCACAAGTCAAATGTACTGATTTTGCTTGATTAGGAGAGGCGGTCTCCGCAGCTCGGTGGAGATGTCTGGAATTTGCAGTGAGGTTGTGATCAACAGTTATCAACTTGAAGGAAAGGATGGACGCACCTCAGCGTGCAGGTGTCATTCTCCTTATCTTACTCTTCTACGGCGCGCGGTAGAAAATGATGCATCGGCTAACGAGATGCATGTATCCCGCAGACTGTTATCCATGCAGCACGGGCCAGTGTCAATAAAGTTTTGCCATAGAAAATAAATCCAAGATGTCGCGGTTGACTTACCGATCGAGGCGCGTTGCAGTAGACGCGTGGAGTCGTCGAGACTGCAACGCCCTTCGGCATGCGTTGAATCATCTGCGTACAGAGTTGAACGAGCAAGTAATCAAGGATGAGGCGCTGATTGATCGATTGTAGGAACTTGTAGCATCAAATATTTCGGTCTTTCCAATTCACGCCAAGCAAACGCCAAGAGCCTTTACCTGGAGTTAGAACTGTCCCTAGGCACAGACTCTCTCGATTATGAGCTATCCGGTATGGTTTGCCACAATATCGTTATATACAAATCTGTTGAAAAGAAATAGGAACTAATCATATGGAACCTAGCCATCTCCAAAGTCAAATGCAAGTTGAAACTATAGTGTGCGCTGGGATAATTCTATAATTTCCTGGAGTCAATCCCATGCTCCTGGTTCTCTCCACCGTTAATTGTATTTGAAACATGGCTAGTACCTCGAAACGCTTTGATCTAAAACCAGCTCTTGTACCCAGGCTCGCAAGACTTGTCGCCGGATTATGGAAGTCCTGCTGTTGCATTCGGGCACTAATATCCATGAAAGCGTAGCTCAATTTGGATCCTTCAAATATCTCCCAATATAATCAGAGAACACCAGGTACCTACATCCTGTCCGCAGTACATTTTCTTTTCGGTTCATGTTGCACATGTGAGCTCTATCTTATATTTCCTTCTCCCATCGGCGCGCCAAGTTGTGCCCACTGATTTGTGGCTAGTGCCGGTGCCGGTCGGTTTCATCCTCACGTCACCTTAGCTGCCGACAATTTCGTGCTCCTCAACCGGTATATCCATGTCAGCGTGCTCGCTGGGGTAAATGAGTTGATTAAGCTCGATGTGCCACCTACTTGCTTCCGGTTCGCGATGTGGTCTCAGGAAAAGAGACCCACCCATGCAGAAATGGGCACCGATTGGGAGTGGTGAGATACAACAGTCCTAGCTCAATGCCTGGCCGAGTAACACCCCAAGAAACGGAGGAAGGAACGCACGAGGAACAGAACACGAAAACGAAGCGAAATAGATAAAGCCAAAACAGAATGAAACGGATGAAACCAAAGACTAAAGGTCGGACACACGGACGATGCATCCTAGCCACGGAAGTTTAAGGATATTGAGGGTATGTGAAGGCGCGTGGATAGGAGACGGACCCCAATATATAACTGACGCGGTTCTCTTTGGATCGTGGGGTACGGGAAGAAGGAGTAAGTCGCCGAGTCATCCGGGGCCAAATGCGTGTCGTAATTACATCGTTGTAACTGATATTGAGGTCTGAGATAAGCGAGGCGCGAAGGAGATATTCGAACAAGAACGTACCAAGGCAATAGGGATCACTCACAACCGGTGTGAGAATTCCGGCGAGGGCACGTAAGTACGGGAGCGAAGCCGGAGAGACAGTGGACGACCTGGCGCCGGTCCGACACCACCCTCTCCATCACAGCATAGTACAGTGCGAACAAAGCTAGAGTCAGTTACGCACAGAACCCACGGGTTCATTTCCAACGGCGAGCTATTCCTGGTGTTAAAGATGATGGTGGGGAACAACCTCAACGTATATTTTTGGAATTCAAAGATACGAAATAATGCGTGTACGTTCCGGTCGGTACATAGATAGCCGCGAGACGGCGTGCGAGTGATGAATGCGGAATGACGATGGAATGGCCTTGAGAAAGATACAAGAAGCCAGAATGGCGAATAGTCAAGCCATGCCCACTGCTGGCTGGAGCGGGAAGGCCTGTGTTTGAGAATTATTAGGCCCGGGCCATGCCAACAAGCCCAGGGTCCATGTAGCAACTGCATATCATTTGAAAAAAAAAGATCAAAGCTGAATGAAAGACGCCGCTTGTAGGTTAGATGATCTGTCGTCAATTGGCTAGCCGTGCACTTTAAATAGTGTTGACGGGGTTGGGTTCAGAACCGACTCCAAACCTGAACCGAACCCGAACCGCACCTGAATTCAGGTTCGGATGACAAATAAAAACCGCACCGAACCCCGTGTTTGGCTCAAGCTTCGCGAAATCCTGGATTTTGCGAACCGGTGCGCACCTGTTCGAAGAGGTTCGAACCTTCTCCAGTTAAGGCTTGTATGCATGTCCAAAATACAAATTTAACCGTGGTTCAGCGATGTTTTGTGTATATCAGGGGCTCTGGAAGATTCCGGGCTCACTATTGCTGGGGGTATTTATCTATTCACACGAACTTTGAAATGCATATCCTAATTATTGTATACTAACATCACTCGGCAAAATATCCGACTTTGGCCTGCATGGCCCAGGACTACTTGGCGTCAGAGAGGGCCTCTCCAACGGATCTCTCATCAGGTTTTTGACAACTTAGCTTGTACAAGCTTGTACAGGAACAAAAAGACAAAAAGTTCTGGTCATTTTTTTCAAGTGATTTTTTTTTTCCATTTTTTAAAAAAGTGCGCATTGACTTTCAGGACCCATGTCCGCGGTCTTTCATTTTTGGAACAAGAGAAAAAGGTGCACAAGAACACAAGTGTTTTATCATTTTGCTGATGCTGACTGCAACTCAATGCCACAACTGTCTGGCTCCCAACATGTTCGAAGCCCTGAGTCGGATCTTGGAGAGTGCGTACAGAAGTAATCACCTCGGGGCCGCAGAGGCCACAAAGCGCACTCTATCTTATTTCGATGCTCTGGGTGAAGTGGGCGAGTAGAACCTGACCCATTTCTACCGATGATATTTTGTGCGAATTTTAAAAAAAAAAGGGTTCGGAGGTTAGAACCGGTTCTGAACCCCGCACTGTACCTCTACGAACCGAACCCGAGGTGAGGTTCCGGGTTCGAAGAAATGTCCGAACCGAACCCGCGGTTAGGTTCGGGGTTCGGATATTTTGGGAAAAAACCGCACCTGAACCCCGGCATCACTATGCACTTAGCAATATTCAGCCCTCCACACAGTAAAGGACGACGAAGAACCCCGTCGTATACTTGACCCATCTCGCCTGTCTGAGCACACATCCCAGACCTCGAACACGTCTACTTGGGCTGAGGACAACTGCGCTAAATTTTCGGAGAAATAATGTTCTTTGACCATCACTGCTAAATGCAGGAACTAATAGTCGAGTCATGATTTACGGATGACTTGGACCCGTTAGCATCCTCCAAATACGCAGCTCTAGGTTGGCCAAAGCTGAGCCTCCCGGTGCGCTCACGCTCCCCAGCGTCTCAGTTTCAAACTGTACCGGTGGCGCACCACCCATCTGGCCCGTGTGTAGCTGCACCGTAGTCCTCGCCAAGCTGTGTCCAGGCCTGCTGGACTTCCCCGCCATGCCGGAGCCAAGGTTGATCTCAGTGGACATCTGCGAGCGCAGGTCCCGACGCGAGTTGAGCGTCCACATGGCAGAGATGGCATACAGCTTGGGCGTCATCATGTTGCAGATAATGAGAAGCAGAAGCAGCGCGTTGAGACGCCACCGCACGTATAAATAGAAGCCGCAGAACGTCGCGAATGCGGTGCAGAGGAGGGTTCACTTTTGAGCGTGCCAAATTGACTTGCGCCGGCGTGGATTGACTTGTATTGACTTGCGCGTGGATTTTGGTGTGCAAGTCAATTTGTCGCACGCACACGTCAATTTGTTGGCTTGGCACGCACATATGTCGAGTGTAAGCTTGGACACATTCTGGTCAACGTGCTGCTGAACTAACATGCTAATACCAAGCACATAGTATTGAATACCTCCCCTGCTGAGATGCACTGTTTTCCGACCACAATGTGTCGACTTATGCCAACACTTCCGCCAGCAACACCATTGCCGAGGCAATTTTACTACGTAGCCTTATTCAATCGTTGACTTGTGGACGTAACTCCATTTATACAGCTATACACCTCCTTTTTGTTGAGCTGGTGAGGTTATCAGCTCTAGGGGCCGGACGTAGCGCAGGTTTTATAATTATCCTAGTATATATTGACTTGACACACTTATTTTTATTAATTTCGTTCCAGAATTCGCTCCCATATTCTTTAATAATTTCTACCAAGAGATTGAGTTCAAATTGTATTATAAATTTAGCCTCCAGAACATATTTGGAGTTCACTCAGGTTGGGTGCGCAAGTCGCCTCGCACGTGACCCACGCACAAATGTTGCCGTTAACTTGGGTGCTTTTCTGGTCTCCGATGTATATTAATATGTGTCCTAAAGCATTATTAATGACATTCAGCCATGTTATGGTGGTTCCGGACGGTCCCCTTTGCCTTAAAAGTGATTCATTCAAAAATGCACACTTCCATCTTTGGTTCAGCCTGAGTTAAGTAACTTGCATCGCCTACCGCCTCGCGGCAAACAACATGACTACATGGCACTTGTTTTTGCCTAGGAATATATATAAATATGCGTTAAATTCAGGCCCCTCCACGCAAGCCAAGCAGACAATGTTGAAGTTCTGCCCATAATTTACTCAAACTGAATTCCTGAGCGAGTGGCCACCGTAATTATGCTTGGTGAAGAGAAAATAAGGTAGGTAGCGATGGGCCATAATAAAGTCTTTGCAGGGAAGGGCAAAATTAGATCAACGACGAGCGCGATTTTGATGGGATCGCGGCGAGGATTGAACGTGGCGGCATTGGCTTCGGCAACGTTGAGAGCTCATCATCCGAGCTGGAGACATAAGTAAAGTTTGTGACATGTGAGCGGAATTGGGATTTGAAAAGTCGAGAGGTTCTCAACTCCGTCACCAACGACGAGCAGAGCACATTGATGGCATCAAAGCTTCGACAACTGTGGGCGCCCCATTGGGGAGGTTCCTACATGACACAGGGACCAAGGGTATTATATTTATGGCTAACGAGGGACCATTTACATTGGTGGCAGAAGTGAGTGTAAGTGAGTCCATGCACAAGTCAATCCACGCACAAGTTAACGCAAGTCAACACACCAAAATTCAAACTCCGCTTGGTGGGCAAGTCAATCGGTTACGCCTCGGTGCAGAGCGCCGCCGGCGCCGCCGACTGATGAATGGGAAGTTGTGAGTCGTCAATGAATGGATTGAGGTCGGCTTCGAGGGATACATACCTGAAAGGTCAGGCGCATCAGCTTGTGCACCATGCCTGCCAGCTCGGGGAGTGCGTATCTCGATTGTTTCTATAGCGGTATAAATAGTTAGATGTGGGAGGATCGTGGATATATTATGTGATGCGCCATGAGGAAATAGATGGTACTGCCGCATAAAGGCACGTCGGAGACGACCACCGTCGCGGGTTGGATTGCGACTGAGCAGGAAAATAAATGAGCAAGGCTGGTACTATAAGTAGAACCCATCGCTGCTTACTCCAGATGCTGTGCGAGTTGGTTATGAAAGGGTTCTTAGGATCGGTAAGGGTACCCTGATACGCATACGAAATCTGTGTTACGCTGGTGTCAGAACGGTCTGTTGCGCAGTATACTGAAAAAAATATACCTCCACAATCGCGGATATGCCGGAGAACACGAAAAGTAGGGCGAGAAAAGACACGTAGTAGATCTTCTTCGAGAGCATCTGCACATATGATAAGCGCCGTAAAATATAAGCAAAGGACACGGAGGATATCTACCCAGAGACGGTGCAAGAAGAATGACTGGACGTATAATGCGATGAACGTCATAAGTAGGATACTCATCCCGCCCAAGGAGGGGTGGGTGAATATACCCCCCGCTTTCTCGATATCCCCGAAGTATTCGACATTCTGAATCCAGACGAGACTGCTGTAAGAGTTTCAGTCATTAGGAGTGCGGTTGTCGATAGGTGAGTGGATGAGGGTTACATTGCATGTGCGCTTTTGGCGGTGGTTGCGATGCACAGACCAAGGACAAATAGCTTATTAGGCACCAGTATAACCTTGATGAGCCTTAGATCCGAAACACCACGATTTTCAGAGGATATTGAGACAATGCTTCATTCAGTCATTCACAGAACCCTATGGAGGACCTTTATTGGATCAGAGTAGCTTTCACGACCACTGGCATAACTCCTAGAGGGGGTTATCAAAAGACGGCAGTACAAAAAGCGGCATTATACCTCCGGTCGGCAGCGGATAATATTTGTTTCGCCCCATGGACTGCAGAAACCCATTGATGATTCCTCCATGGGCGGTGATAGAAATGGCTTCATACCCCCCTCAGCGTTAAAATAGTCCAGTGAATATTACACGTACAAATGGCATCCTTGTCGGTCTGAAAGATGGTATCCAGTACTTTCTTAGCACGGTGTGCCACCTGTTTCCCAGTTTCTCTCGAGTCCACCTCCCACAATTGGTCTTCCTCCGTGAAGCCGCTTTCAGTTTCGAACCTAGGGAACGCGCCTTTGATATATGTCAAAGTATTTCGTTTGTCACAAGTGTGTGCTCCGTAATACTCGCGACAATTCTGCATTGTCATAAATAACTGGGTCCGGAATACCATGGAGAACCGTTGTTTACCTCGACGACAACTGTCGGATTACGGTCCAAGGGGCGGACGCCCTCGAACGTGATTTGGTTAGTCTGCATGGCGCGAGTCATTGGACTGCAGTATATTCTATCCGGAAGTAGAATGTGGACTGCGAGCTCCTCTTTCCAAAGTTTGTTCGCGTCTTCTGCCTGGGTTATCCCCAGTGTGGTGAGCTGAGGATCCGCTGGGGAAGTGAGAGCATGTCAGATAATAAAGGCCTCTCTCAGACAGTACTGACGGCCCCAGACAAGCTCCCCATCTCCATCCAGCATAGCCCAATACCTGTCATAAAAGTCAGGTTGAATCTGAGTGAGCGGATAAAAGTTATTAACTCATCCCAAGCCTCAGTTCCATATTTCTCTTCTGCGACGTTATCTGAGGTTTTTCCGCGTTCTGTACCAGGTCGACTGCGACTTGAAAGGGAACATACGATAGCCCTGGCCATGCCGACCAAATAAAAACAATTTGAAAGACGTGTTGCTGTCGGCATCAGCGTTCATTTGACGTAAGTTGTCGCGAAGATTAGACCAGCGCTTTTCTGAGGGGTCTAATAGCCCAAACCGGGGCGGAAGCTTGAAAAAACAGAGATTAACATCTGCGGGATTGAGGAAAGGAACGACCAACCGGGCCAATCGCGATAGCATCTGCGAATGGATCATCCTGGCAGAAGTATCCTGGCACTATCTGCCGAATTGTGGGTGTCAGGTGGGCTTTTGTCTGCAATCCACTTCACGAACCTCGTAGTTCATGAAGGTTTTGTGCAACACAGTGTGACCTTCAGGAGTGAAGTGGCACACAAATCAGAGAGCTCGGAGGAGGGGAACTAGAGAGAACTGCAAGGCTTAAATAGACCACAGGAATATCGGGGTGAGTCAGTATCAGAGTGCAACGGAAGCGAAGGGACGCCGAAACTCCGAGTACGCTGGAACCTTAAGCTGATCCGAGTATCAATATCAATGATGCGAACATATCTTTGAGTGGTACGGATCGAGATGACTCGAGCGGATCAAACTGCTTTCTCTGGCAAGGCTCAGACTCAAGGCACTTCTTGGACTCTCTATGCCGTTGCGAGGTCCATGAAAATTGACAGCGCCGTTCCACTTCGTGGCGATTGGGAGTGTGGATGACAGGAATCGCTGTGTCAAGATGAACGAGCTGCCGATGTGTTTTCTCCAGCATGTGAAGATGCTGGATCACTGCAAATAATTTATTGCACTATCTAGAAATTCAACGGGAAACACAGGGATACACTACCACCTAAATTTCAGGCTGCTTTGAATCTACTGCAGGTCGTGCGTTGGATTGTCTCGCTAGGAAAACAACGGCATTTTGAAAACGTGCAACTTGTGGAGCGCAAAAAAAAATATTGCAGTATCTAGAAATTCAACGTAAAATACAGAGATACACCACCACCTAAATTTCAGACTTCTTTGAATCTGCTGCAGGTCCAGCCAAAAAAAAACCGCTCAAACCGGATGAGTTCGGAGTCGAACCGCGTACTGCCGCTGACCATCGGAGTTGGACTATTCACGAATTAGTGGCCTTGCACAGTGCACCACGTCCGAGTTGATTTAATGGATGGGAACCTGGGTATGTATATGCGTTAGCTTATTATCCCGCTAGGATATAAAAGACACGAAGAACGGGCTCATTGGAGCGCGGGGAGTCGAATTAAACCCGTGCTGCCGCTGACCGTCGGAGTTGGACTATGAATGAGTGGGCGTGCGCCGTGCACCACGTCCGACGTAAAACAATACACGGGAACCTGTCATGGGTATGTGCGTTACATTATTATTTGAATTTAGTTCGCTATGTAGGAAAAAAAAAGAACAAAGCAAAAGTTGCAATTGATGGTATGAAATTTTGAAGTCCGTAGTATTATTTTGTTGGGTTTAAAGACGGGGGAAGCAGGGAACGAATTTATTTATTCTGACGCACTGGAGGTTCAGCATGAGATAAAAGGCACGCGACCGGCGAGTCGGAGAGAATCTCCAGACAAGCGCGATTGAAGAAAAAAAAAACACCTCATGCCAGGGCACGTAACAAATCGGACGCGGGGAATCGAACCGCAGAGCACCAATCAGACGACGAGATGTGGTGGTGCACCTTACACCACGTCCGAGTGAAAATAATAGCCGAGAACTTGGATCGTTAGAATTTTCTCGCTAGGGAAACAAAATTACAGTTTGTTGAACGTGAAAAAAAATGAACGAGAATTTATTGCACTATTTATAAATTCAGCGTGAGATACAGAGATACGCCACCACCTAAATTTCAGACTGCTTTGAATCTGCTGCAGGTCCAGCCAAAAAAAGAACCACTCAAACCGAATGAATTCGGACACGCGGAGTCGAGCCCACCCGTTCAAACACTGGTTCATCTACGTCCTAATCGTTGTAGTTCTCAGCACTTTAGGTAACCCATTTCCTCGGTTTATTCCTCCAAAGCTCATGGTTCAATAGTCGCGGAAGTCTACTATTTGAACATGGCACTTGCAGTGTATAATACAGGTGTGTTTACTCAAATCCTCCATGGTCATCTGGCTCATTCATTTCTCTACGACGGGTAGCCTCTTTTTGCATCCACCTTTCGGCGCTCATCTTCTTCAGTTACACCGACCTACTATGTCAGATGTATGACTCGCTCCAAGGCTCTGGTGGACGGCACTAATTATTAATGACTCTAGTCATGTTTTTTTTCAATCTCAACCACTCTCGTGCTCTTTCGCGGACTCTCTGCTTCTATGCCCTTCATGGTCACTCTCGCTCTGGGACTCCTCGTGATATGTGTAGGCCTCGTACCTCTACACCTTTCGAAAAGGGAACAACAAGAAGAGTTGGAAAAGACGCGCGAGCTTGACAGATATTCGGCGCTTCTTACTGGTCTCCCACTGATATTTACGAGGAAAGGTGTTTTTTTAACTCGGATCTGAACAGTAACTCAACGTCCAGCTAGACTGTGCGGGGAGTTTTGGCGGCCTGGAATTCTCTCGGAGAGTATGCAGGACGTGGTTCGCAGGGAAAAAAAAAATGAAACAACATTGAAAGAAGATTCACCGACCCCTCAAGGGAGCCTAGGGATAACACTTGAGGGAATAATGCGGCCCGGCGGCAGGGATTGATGTCGAGTCAGAGGTCACTACCGAAGCTGACATTGGAGAACTGGAAATGGCATATGACTATGACTCTTTTTAGGACTCCGAGCCGAGCGTTAGACGACTCGTTTTGAAGCGGTTGGATACCAAGTCGTGAATGTTTCGTCCTTCTATCTGTTTACGTGCATGCTTTTTGCGCACAGTTATGAACCCCCTCGCAGAGTTTTCCTTCAAGTCAACAAAAGGAGGTCAGTCTCTTTCAGCAGCAGCTACTATTTACTATATAGTCTCTCCTAGACAGGCGCTTCAACAGATCTAACTCATAGGGTTTATCCTTTACTAGTTTGCTGCTCCGTTCTGACCCTCGGAATGGGTGGCTGTACTGGTGGATAGCCACCGGTGGCTGGGGCCAGAACGGAGCAGCAAACTAGTAGGAAAGTGGTCAGGAGGAGGATAGGTAAAAGTGCCCGAAAACTTGGAGGTTAGCCCCAAAACATTACATTGGGGGAGCCAATGGAAGGATAAACTACATAGGGCCGACATCTTATTTAGGACTCGATCAAGCCGGGAAGCGGAACTTGAAATCACTTGGATGGAAGTTGAGCGTTGGAAGTTGTTTGCCAAACTTAGAATAAAAAATGATAAAAACTGTTATAGGGAAGAGCGCCAGAGAGCCGGAGTCTAAGGACTCTTCAAGTCAAGTGGTGATGCAGATCCGAATCCGGATCAAGCGGGAGCAAAGCACAACCAAGGTCGGCTCAAGCCGAAATTCAAACTCATGCCGAATTCATTTCTCAAAGATAGTAAACTAAGAGTTCAAGAGTTCAATGGCACTCAACCCTCGGAAGATCGAATATAGTATTTATACCGGCGATTTACTCAAGATTGAATACGGTGCAATGTTTTTAAAATTTCAAATGTGAAAAACAAAAACTGCAAAAAACTACAAAATAACATTCACATCACTAAATACAACGAAACCAAGTTCAGAAACCGTTTCCGTGCATACGGGTGCATTCGAGATAATAACGACAGATGTAACAGCCGCTTACGAAGCGATGGCATTTGCTTTGAATTGGGCGTAGGTTTGAGAGGCGGTCGGGTTCAAGGCGAAGGTCATTCCAGCCCCTGCGAGAGATAATTATGAATTGACGAATAGAAATGTCTTCCAAATCACTAACTGCAGTGTGCCCCAGCATTCTGCATGCAGGCCGCAAAGTGGGGTGTCTTATCCTTGACTTTGTAAACGAATTGAGGCATAGATCCATCGAGGGCCGAAAGGCTAGTCGCAAGAGCAGGTCAGTGCACATGAATAAGGATTACAAAAGTATTCACAATCCCGAGTCAAATCCATTCCGACCGACGCCTCCGGGAGGCGGGGGGCAAACCGCACCAGAGAAGTTGGTGGTGGTAATGGAGTCTGCAATTATTAGTCACACCGTTAGATTTTTTACGCTATTGAGCTCACGGTTCCTCGTGACGCTAAAGCAGGACAATATTAGATATGATAAAACTAGAGAGAAGGAGAACCTACACGGTGAAAGTGAGAGTGTCGCCGATGGCAGCCCATACTTGAGGGGGAGTGAAGGTGAAAGTGTTGTTCAGACCGACGGTGATAGCGTAGTTGGTGGCAAGCACCGTGGGGAGCAGAGCCAAGAGATAAACTTTAAACAACATATTTCACTGGGGGAGTCTCGATGGGTGAGGCTTGAAAAACTCAGGCAATACAGAGGTCCTTTTATACACTCGCGGTATCCATTTTCCCTCCAGGACGAAGATATATGTTCCTGGATCTTGAATACAAGACACCAATAGGAGTCGGGGGAAAGCAATCGCGTCCCCGAGACCCGATAACCATGTGCAAAGACACGAAAATTCCTCCACGAATATCCGGTTAAAGGAAAAATGAAAGCCATTGAAGCGGTAAAGTTGAGCCCCAGACTGTGGTCGGGCCCCAGCCAGTGGTCGGGCATCTGTCAAAAAAGATTTCAATCACCTTCGACGCCTTTTGCATTCTCTCGACACTGAAAATATGTATGGCTCCTTCCTTCGAACTTGAAATGCGGTCCCTATTCAGAAATCAATTTGTCAGATAGTGCTCCCAATATAACGAACAATTCTTTGCCAGTACATAGCCGCGTCTATTTTTGGCATTTACAAGGCGGACCCAAAAGTTCGAAACACTCTATATCAATCAATATGATCGGGGCAATTCGAACAGACCCATTCATCCACGAGGGCAAATGACAGTGGATAAATTAGACGCCGTTTGAATGCGTGCGAAATAATGGGATACGTGAGGCAATTTTGTGTGCACCAGCTGTGATATTAGGTCGGCTCATACAAGTTGATGAGAAATGAGTGGGGATCGTCACCTGCCTCTTCTAGATGTTTTGTCCCATTTCCTAGAGAATAGAAAACTCAGTGGGCTCGCGCTAATTCTCTGTCGGTCGCATTGCGAGTACTCTAACAATAGGCCGCCAAAAAGCTTGTTGATTACCCAAGTAAAAGTTTGTGTTCTTTCAAGCAGCATTATATTTCTTCTCCATAAATAATACCGTTTCCGGCCAGGATGATGATTTTCGCGTACCTCCGAAGTGCACACGGAGTGTGTTTTAAGCGCAGCCGAACAAAACCCGTGGAAGAGAAGACATACCAAAATGGCTTGCTTGGCCGTCGACGAAGTCGCGTGCTTAAAAGGCTTAAAAGTGTTGAAGCTTCTGAATCTCTTGGCTTCGTGGGAAGTCGTGAGTATTTCGTGGATATAGATAGGCTTGATGGCTGGAAGCAACTCGTAAGAGAGATAAGCTAAGTAAATATTTGGGGCTTACACTTGAAGGGGAGGTGGAAGAGAGATGATTCCGTGCGACGGCATGAGTGATGTTGAAGACGGTACTGATGAAGGGACTGCACTATCAAGGTATGTTGAGAAATGCTGTGCACACACCGGCGCACCGATACGAGCGACTCGGCGAGTGCTCAGATATGAACTTAGTAACACTCTTAATAATATCCGGGACTTACACCTCCGTAGATTCTTCTAGTATAATATTTGTAGTGTATATAAGGTAGACTGAGTTGAACAATACTATCATCTTATCTACCAAAGGTTGTCCTCGCTTCAGCTGCTTCAACAAGGTAAGCACTAGTAGTTTCTGGTAGGACTAGGATAGTAGGACCTGGTGGGAGAACGGAAGGAACTCATGGGAGTGGGCTATGTATATCTAGTTCGACGATTGAAGGCTCTTAATTATCGATAACGCGGGAAGTGAACGGTCCCGACGGAGAGAAGCACAGAATATTCACACACCCCGGTGCTTCTCAAGAATGCCGGGCCACAGGTGTATCTAGGTACAGCTGCGCAGTCTGTAACCCCCCTCCCCTCCGCCCCCTTACCCGACGGCTACCAACCGCGTTTTAAATTTTGGCAGGTGCCGTGATCGGCCGAGAAAAGAGCCATCAAAATCGATCATTTCTGTCCTTTGCTGCCCCAAAGTCGATAGCTCTTCCTTCTCCGTTACGACAAATTTAATCAAAATTTAACGGTCAGATGTTTGTTGTTTCGACGGCTAAATACTCCTACTGTACAATTACAATCAAATCAACAGTCACGCATCACGCGGGTACCTGTCGATGGTGAACTTTGGTGGTTTGTCACTTGTCATGCAGGCAGTTGTCGAATCTGGTAGGCGGTTCGTCACGCAAAAAATCTTCGTCCCCTCACAAAAAAGCCCGATTTCGGCCAAATTTTTGTCGAATTTGTCGAATTTTTTCAGGTGTCACGCAAAAAATTCAGTTGTCGAATTGTCGAATTGAAAATTCGGGTCACGCGTCACACCCCCTGTCGATTTGATTGGAATACTACAGTAGTTGGGGAAGCTTCAAGGTAACAATGGCCATGGAGGGTAGGCTCATTGATCTTGAGCTCCGATAAATCTCCACCTCTCTTCCATCCCAACACAGCCGTGCACTCAATTCCATTCAGCTTGCCTTGCGGGTTCCCATAATTGTTCCCACCACAGATCGCCAGAGAATCGATACACACCAATCATATCTGCCAGTTCTATTTCACTAATCTAACTCCATCAGCAGGGATACATTTGACCCCACTCTTACCCGGAATTCCAGTATAACTGCTCGGTGCCCATTGATTGTCGGCAGCAAGCCCATTCTCACACGTGGCATTTGCTCCCACCACCTGACTCGCTCCGTGTCCCAACAACCATTCAACCCGCCCCAACTAAATTATAAACGGCAGCGAAACACCTACACCTAGTCTATGCACCTGTTGAGAATTCCTCTGGCCCTCCGTGTCTCACCGAGTCTATGTATGTTGTATCTTTTGAATGCGCATGTCATATCTGTACCCCGGATTTCTTCCACGGTTATTGAGCTCAGCTTCCCCCACTCTTTATTGGTCTTTCCTGACCCATCGAGCATGTCCAGCCCTTCACCGCGCTCAATCTTTTCTCCGCCTCCTCCACGTCTGATCCAGGTGCGGCTTGAATCTAATTCCTACCCATCCCCCATTGTCCCCTTCCTCCCTTTCTGTCGTCTGCTCGAAACGTGCAACACCAACTCGACATCTGACAACTGCGGTATGTCTGAAACTCCCACTACGTCTCTTTCCCATGTACCCGACTGACCTCGTTCCAGAGATCCTCGGTCCACCGCCTCATCGATCGTCTCTTGCTGTATGTGAAGCTATTATTGACATCGTGTCCGTCTCTTACAGTCAGGACTCCTTCTGACGTCGATTATCTTCCAGTACTCTATTCCAAGCCCGCGCTAAACTAACTTCTGCAGGCCTTTTCCTCCATCATTCGTCTCGCCGTTCATTGAACCCCATCTCAACGGCGACTTTGCCCGGATCCTCGTTCATATCTAGACTGTGCCTCATCCCCACTTTCCCGGAAGTGGCTCTAAACGGCGTTGACTCACACTTATTCCCGTAGCCTCGACAACACCTCGATGAAAGCGAGTATCAGTGTCCCTAGCCACCGCTACACGTACCTGCGACCCCCGTATGACCCCACTGGCCCACCCGGGCTAGTCCAATACATGGCTGGACACGAACTAGACCAACTCCGACGGGAGTCTCAGATTCTCCATCCGTAGAGAGGTGATGAGAATGTGAACAGAAGGAAAGGACTGGGCAATGTTTGTTCTTGTCTTCAGCCGCATCGGATCATCGCGGTTGAATCCCGCTTTCTTCCAAATGTACCCGTCTCATACATGCTATGCGTGTATATTTCGCAGGTGCAATAAGCACAAATTATTGCTGCAGTACGTATGAACCACTGGCGCGTCACACATCCGCAGAAGACATTTGTTTCTCCAGATCGGCGTCCTCCTTGTCGTCGTTAGAGGGCTGCTCCTTCGGCAGGATCAGGTTCAATATAACCGCCACTATCCCCGCAGCCAGAACTACACCTAGACAAGTTCAGTAAAATTATAATCGCTCATTCAGGGAAGGGACATATAAAACGTACACGGCGTGCTGAGGATGATGGTAATGGAGTTGAAGAAACCCTGGAGCGCATTATTGGGATTATTCACCTCATCGAATAGGTGAGTGAAGAGTCCCGGACCGAGAAGGTCACCGACGCCGAACGAGAGCGCCGCGGCGAGAACAAATCTGTCTCGGCGCGTGTACTTATTGTATGACAACACTCGGAGGCCGGATACCTGGAAATTGAAGTGTCAGATTCGAAAGAGTGCGGCGGTTATAGAGTCGTACGGCAACGGATGCGAATAGGAATGTAATTACGCCGCCGAGGACTGAATTTGCGACTTTATAGTGGAAAGGGGGGAGCATTATGAGTGGGTGAAGACGACAGAGGGATAGTTGTTCGTGGACTCACTGGCGAGCAGCGCGCCGGATATTTTACCCAACACTCCGAATAGTATAAGGAATACACAACACCAACGGCCTGCGGCGCGATTTGCGCAGCGTGTTATTGCGATGACTCCGTTGTTCTGAATCATTTCAGCGTGTGCTGGAAGAATCCATCAGTAAAAAAAAATGATGAATATTCACCTGAGCAAAGATGGACAACGGCGTCACGGTGAAAAGGGCGGAAACGAATCCTGTAATTGGGTCAGAATAATTGTTGTGCAATAAAAGAGGGAAACTAGCCGCCGAGTCCATCACTCAGGACACCACCCTGGATCCGGGAGTCGAATTCTATGCCGCGTACGTCGACACGGGACACCTCCGCAGAGGCAGTAATATCGCCAATGGCTTCCATGGCCAACGAAACTGTGGGTCATGAGATACTTTCACGGTTGGGGAGAGTGGGGCATACCATACACGGCGAGCACTACGAGAAACGTGTCAGTTATGGTATTACAGTCTGGGAACGTTCTCAACTAGGAAGAATCGCGGGCGGATAAACGCCGATCTTGAATGTATGAACCCTAAAATAAAACCAATCAATCCGCGCAATGCCAAAAAAAAAGAAGCTGGTAGGGGTAGCGGACGAACCAGAGAAATGTGATAGACGGCGCAGAGTCGATGCTGGATCGGTCAATGTAGCCCGCGGCGCCCGCAACGATGCACCCCACCGCGAGTCCCACTATCACGCTGATATTTTTGAGGAAGGGGGAGCCAAAGAGCTCGGTGAGGATGATACTGATGAAGGACAGAAATCCGAGGCCGATGAATTCCGGAGATGCCCACGGGAGCGGTCGGGGTGCAAATATGTGGGACAGAGCTGGAATATCCCGCTGGTGGGGAAGGTTTGGCAACTGTTTGCACCGCCGCCCCAGTTGAGTGCGCCGGAATCTCCGATGAGGGACGCTCCGATGAGGAGAACCACAGTTCCTGGACAAAACTGCCGAGTAAGAGAAGGCAAATATATTATTTATTGATGGACGCACCAGTGACCAGTGGCGGGAAGGTGCGCTTCAAACGCGGGCAGGGATGAAGGCCATGAAGATCTCGAGGAACGAACAGATCAACGAGGTTCCTGCTCAACCTGTAAGCATTGCTCCAATAACTTGAATTGATGGATTTATACGCACCCAAAACCTTCCCATATGCGTCTGGGCAGGCATTCCGAGTAATGGTGCCATCTGCACCCACGGTCGAGGAGCACGTTCCGTCGCGATACATTGCGTCGAAGATCTGGATAGGTAGGGTTAGTGCAATGAAGATTAGGCTGAGGTCAGTACACCTACCCCGTTCGCAGTAGACAGCGTCGAGAAGCTCGTTCCAACCACTTTGGCGAGCATCAGTACTGATAATGGTGGTCGGTATGTCGAACGCACCGCTGATCAACCCAGTCCCAAGATAATAGCCCCCAAATAACGGGATGCGCGACATTTGGACCAGGCTGAGGATTCCTGCGCAGAGAAACGTTAACCGCGAGGCGGAAATTGATACTGGTTTTGTACGAACCACAGCCAATCAACGAAGCCGAGATCATGTAGCTCGATGTTTCGCTATCCAGATTCAGCGCGCTTGCAAATATGATGGGCGGGGTAATCAGTCCTATCGTTCGCGTCGTTATCACTCAAGGGCTGCCTCAAAAATAGAATATATGACGCAGCTCACCGGCGAGCATAGCGAGCGCGTGCTGCAGCCCGTTGGCGATGGCGAGAACTAGCAGGAGCTCCACATCCAACGCATAGAACGGAGGCTCATGCGATGTCTTTGAAAACGGCCAGGATGGCATGCATAGCCAGGCATAGTCGTAGTTGCCGAGCCACCCCTCCTGCGTGGATACCTTGTGCTTTATGTGCTTCGTGCAGGTGGCGCCCGTGACCGGCACGGGCGCGCTGGTGGCTCCAGGCTGAGAGTCACGGATGGACGTGGTGGAGGAAGCCATGGTGCGGTGAGGCCGTTAAGCGCCCACAGCATAATCGACTTACCCGACTCTCGCATCATTATCCGGCATGTTCCCATCAAAAAGAAGTTCGTGCCTACAGAGAATAATATATATACGCTGTTGCGGTCTTGGCCTCGTTGCTGTTCCATGTTTCCAAAAAATATCATGAGCCGAAGTAAACTATTCTAATACACATGGAGCAGGTTACAGTCTAGTTCTTCGATTACTGAGCGCCTGCACTTGGTGGGAATTTTTGCTGCGGTACAATTCTTAGCCGTTACTCGTAGCTTCTACTGTCTAGTTCAGATGCGGATGGCTTCTAGAACGTGCGAATGAGCGCACGAAGCAGATATTGGCACGAAACTGACCGGAAAGTCGTCCATCTCCACCGGAGGGAAGTCCTCCAGATCGATATGGACCTTTTGTGTACGCGAGATATGCACACCACTTGGTGGATTGAAGGCGGGCACAGTGGTGTTGGCGCTATTCAGCACGCGGGTTGATGGGGCATCGCGACCTTTTCGGTTGTTCAGCACCGTTATCAGGCAGTTGGTATATCTGAGGAGCATTCGTTAGAGCTCATTGTTGCGTCGGTGCGGGGTCATACAGTTTCCCGATTATCGCGGTTCTGTTAAAATAATCGCCCTTAGAATCGTAGGAGACTAGCAGGGATTCTGTACTGACGGAGGAACCACCAAGGTTGGATGTTGCTGAAAATGTGTGTGAGTGTCGATCCAAATTCAAAGCACCGGACTAACTGGGACGGCCCAGAAGAGAATCAACGCGACGACCGCTACGCTGGCTGGTGAAGTTCAGCTGGAATATGAATGCGATCAATGTGGTCGCCTGCCTGTCAATGCATTGGTTTCAACTATGAGTTGAACAATCCGCGCGATAAGACTGCGGGATGGATGAGTGATTCCAATGTCGACACAAAGAAGCTGAAATTGGTTTAGTCATTGCCATCCAGAGAGACCTTCGTACCCTCCAACAGAGTACAGCAGCAATGACAACATCCGATACCGCGCTTCCGACCAGCCATATCTACGTTGAAGAACATGAATAGAAAGAAATAGAGAGCCACTGAGAGCATACAGTTTGTTCTGTAACTTGTGAGCCGATCAAATGCAGTTTTCCGTGTCGATACGCATTGAGGGCAGTTACAATGCCCCCAGCGCACCCCATAATGGATATCTGCCGCGAGCATCAAGCTGAATGGTGGAATTTCCTCCCGGCCCACTCACCAATGCGATAATCACAGGGAACACAAACAATTTGCGTAAGAAATAGATGCGCCAACAATAGAATATTTGAGCAACGAGGGCAATCACAGCGTCGAGAAATGGGACGTCCCATGAATTGAGGAAGACGCTGTCCAACTGATTCATGTTGCCGAAGCCGTATACGAACCAGTGGAATGCATCTGCGGTCACCATGCCAGTTTGCAGGATATCCAACATTATAATGCCGTATACTGTCGGCCCTACAATGAGAATATAGTTTCTCTCGTAAGAAACGGGTGCGCACCGAGTGCCTTGAGTCTCAAGGTGTCGCCAGCGAAGTTGACGTGATAAAAGTCTTACGGGCAGTCAGACACGCGAGAAGTGCGACGCGACGGGTTTCTTACACAATTGGACTAGCAAGACACCCATGAGGCCCCAATTGAAACATATCCCGATCATCTACACGCTGTTAATTCCTCGGCCATTGGCGCGTGCAAGGAGGAAATAGTTACTGTGGGTCCTGTGCTGGGTGCCAGTGGGCGGCAGAGTTAGACATCAAAATTGGGTGCAATCGCAGACCTCACATCATAGCAATGTCGGGCGGAATCGGTGGCAAAGTAGTTGCGTCCATTGAAGGAGAATCGAGGGTGCACGAGCACATATCTATGCAAGCCTTATTATAAAATTTGTGAGCGGTGATCGCGCGCATACTTAGCCTCATTTGGACGGAGGAAGACATCCGGAGATGTGGCACTTCTTACATAAATTCTCACCACGTTGTGTCGTCACCTTGGCCAACCTTGGCCTGTACATGACTACAAGTTGTACCATCGCCAGAAGGCACAAGCGACGGCCAGCGACCTTGCCAGCGGCGGTGTATGACATGCCAAAAAAAAAAAAAAACCTCCTCACATTTGGGCTCCTTATTCAGTTCAACACGATGACTGGCCGGCACCATCTCCTAACTTTCTGACCCAGACCCCCAATTTTTGTCCGAATTGGACCTGGCCTCCGACCCCAAATGTCAAAAATTTTGTCCGAACCGTGATCTACCCTCCCCGCCTATAATCGGGGGTCCTGATCTACCCGGCCAAATTATTAGCCGAGGCTGACGGAGACAATTAAAGTTTGACTTGTGATTGAAAAAAATGGACTTTTCTTATTGGGCGACCCCGAGGAATATATTCTTAGGCTGACAGTCAACAGCGTCAGGGTTCTGACTGTGCCTGGAACAGAGTCCAGACCTTTGACCCTGGCAACCGTGGTTGATTGTGTATGTGCTCTCCCACTGAGCTAAAATGGGCTCCAGGGGAGATTCGGATATCCCCGCGCCATGGCCAAAAATAGCTTTATCAAGTCGCCCTGTTCAAAGATTCAAATATGTAGGCTTGCTTTGTTCAAAAAGAGCTCGAAAAAGAACTTATAATATTTTTGGAAATGCACCTGCACATAATCAGACAGTTGTGGAGATGAGATACAGATAGCAGGAATATTATGCTCGTAGCTGTTGAAATCCTCACGCCGCCTGTGCGTGTTAGGTATCATTCTTTCTAGCAGCTAAGCGGTTACAGCGAGGTTCTGTTAATTCTCAGGCCTGTTAATTTTCGCCTTTCCCCATTTGAACTCACTGTCTGGAATGTCATTATCCGGCGGCTAACTGACTTTCCGATCAGGCTATGCAGGCTGTCGGTAGCCGAGACAGGATATCTAACCGACAAGGGGAGGCTCGCGGGAGCTGTAGGAATATTGAGCGTTTCATTGTCAAGTTCACGGGAAATGAGTATCGCTGTGCTCGATTTTTCGCTTCCAGGAGCTGCCACCTTATTTCGGTAATTATTTACAGACTAGCACCGTGTTATACGCGTGAGATAAGTATTGTGATTTTTTATAGTATGATCATGCTCGAAGACTGGAAAGGGATTCGGACTCTCATGCGAAGTAGTGACCTCAATGCAAGCGTTATTCAAACTTTATTGTCCAACGAACGAAATTGTAAACCGTGCAAATCCCCACTGATCCCACCGTTCGCTCCCCACCCCCGCGCCTACGATGAACAAATCCTTGATCGCGCTCAATTTCGCATAGTTCGGCCCAAAGAACGTCGTCTGGAAGTCCACCTCCAGGACATCCGCCTCGTTCGAGTACGCCGCGGCATCGGGCCCGGATCCCGCGATCTGTGCGAGGATGGGCAGCTGGACGTCCAGGAAGTGCGTGCGCACGTTGACGGTGGCGAGGGGCGCGGAGTCAGACCAGGTGTTTATGAGGAGGAGCTGGAAGATGAACCATATTACGATGGATTGAGATGCGGAAGGGGATGTACTGACGTGAACTTTCGCGGTCCGCCAGGCGGGATGCAGCGCGGATGAGATGTGGGCGTTCGCCGAGACCTGACCGCCCGCAACGAGGTGCCCATAGATGCTGAAAATGGAAACCATTAACCATTGAAGAACTTGACCCAGCCAAACGACAACTCGAAATAAACGCACTTGAGCGCCCCGCCCCCCAACAGCTCTTGATACGCCCGCCCCACCGCTTCCGGCTTGTCCCTATATGTTGCCTCTGGAATCAAACGCGAACCTGCTGCGTAATTCTCGCCCACGGCGTCGTCGTCCACCTGGAAGGGAAGGTCGTTCACCACCTCGTTCGCATACGCCTCCGCCCCGACAGTCACCTCCGGGATCACGCGCGCGGCGGCGAGGAATGGCTGCATCAGCGCCGTGCCCGCCTCCACGCTCATATTGGGCAGGAATGTGGTCATGAGGAAGATGGCAGTGCCGTTGGGCGCCAAGCGCTGGAGGTAGAAGTACTGCCCGCCGCGCACGGGATTAAGGTCGAATATGTGCTGGGCGTGCACGGCGGTGAGGGTGCCGAGGGCAGGCGCGAAGGGGGAGGAGAGGACGATGAGACTGAAGGTGGCGTTAAAGGTAGGGAAGGTGCGCACTGTAGCCGAGACAAGGACGCCTCAGCTGCCGGCCCCGCCGCCGCGGAGGGCGTAGAATACTGGAATACTGACATTTAGCGTGGGTTATCACGGCACGGGGAAGAAATAGGAGGGGCGGACGCACGGTCCGGGTGGGATATATTGTTCACTTTGAATAGCTCGCCGCTTGCGACAACAATCTGGAATTCGGTGTTTTTTCTCATGAGCCCATTATAGTTCGCAGGCAGAAAATGCGTAGGCGAACCGAGTGCATTGTCCGCCGCCATCCCCAGCGTCAGACTCAACGCCGAATGCCCCCACCCTGCAGGTATCCGCCCGCACCACAATCCTGCCCGCGACGTTGGCCGCCTGGTACACGGTCTGCATGTGCACGCCGCTGCCCATCGTCACCGCGGGCCCTATATATTTTATTCTTCGGATGGGGGGGGCCATCCGTTTATTTTTGGGGCTAAGGCGCTACATGAATATAATGAACAGGCTACTACTCCACGGATTCTTGAGCAAATCACTCAGACCAAAACAAAAAACTGATCAGAAGATCAGTCCTGATTTTCCTGCACATCCGCCTTGCATCCGCCTGTAAGCTTTTCCGCCATCTAACCATGTGCCAGCAAGCATCGATTGCAATACAGAACATATCTGCCTGCAAGCTTTTCCAGTGTCTAAGCATCTGCCAGCATGCATTAATGGCAACCAGAATATTTGGCCATATATGAATATAAAGAACAGCCTACTACTGCGCGGATTCTTGAACAAATCACTCAGACCAAAAGTGGAAACTGATCTGAATCACTGTTCTGATTTTTTCTACACAGCCACCTGCAACAATTCCCGGTGTCTGACTCACTGCCTCTGGTGCTGTAAAGGGCCTGAATATAATGGATGGCCCACTACCCTGCGGATTCCTAACCAAATCACTCGGACGAAAGGAAAAAACTCACCGGAATCTCACTCCTGATTTTCCTGCACAGCTGCCTGCAAGCTTTTCCCCGACTTATCCATGTGCCAGCAAGCATTAATGGGGCGCATCGCAGATCAAGCCTTCAGGAATATAAAGAATGCTCCAGCGCTGCACGGAAGCGAAAAGTAGAATCTCACCAGAATCACCTTCCAGATTTTACTGCACAGCCGCCTGGAAGCTTTTCCGATGTATAACCATGTGCCAGCAAGGAAAGGTGGGATTTCGGACCGTTTGGGCCGCAGCAGCGCCAATACAAGGCCAAATGTCCCGGGGGATCAATCGATATTGTTCCCCTGATTTTTCTGGACCCCCCCATATGTGCGCCTGGTCGCTTTCCCAGAACTTTCCCGATTGGGAATCATTTCCCCACCCCAATGACTTGAATATATGTATAGCTTACTCACACCTCGTGTTTCATTGCTGATAATATCCCCAATTTTGCAGCACCAGGTGCCCTAGCAATCCTTTACAGCGTATGTTATTCACATGCTTAGCATGATGACCTTCTTTCTTCTGCTGTGCTACAGTGGCTATCCACGCATCCGGCCCGACGCACTCCACTCATCCCCGAGCTTCCGACTCTGCTGGTGTTTCCCGGCTACCGCGTTCTTACCATTTTTGATAATAACATTATGTGCTTCCAATGTACTTCAACACTCGGTTCGTCTTATTCTCTGTTCATATGTTCGGAATCCTAGCTGATCAACGTCTCCAGCGCCTGTAAGGACTCAGACAGGATTATTTCTAGCCTCCTCTTGCCGCTAGCCATTATCCCCATAGTCGTGTCTCCCTGCGCGTGTTCACTACTTGTCTGCATTTCCTGAGGGCAATCACACGAGACCTTCCCCGAGAAGGGTTATGAGAGGACAAAAACACCTGCCTAGGGTCAACCTTATATGTCGGTCAGTGGATATGTCTTAGACACAGCTATCTGTTTTGACCCTCAGAACAGAGCGGCAAACATAGAGGCCGCAGTGCGGTGGCGCAGTTGATGTGTGAGGGGGCGCAGTCGCGGGGGCAGGGCCGGTAGGTGGCCAACTGCGAAAGCAATGGGAATTTCCTGAGGGCAATCACACGAGACCTTCCCCGAGAAGGGTTATGAGAGGACAAAAACACCTGCCTAGGGTCAACCTTATATGTCGGTCAGTGGATATGTCTTAGACACAGCTATCTGTTTTGACCCTCAGAACAGAGCGGCAAACATAGAGGCCGCAGTGCGGTGGCGCAGTTGATGTGTGAGGGGGCGCAGTCGCGGGGGCAGGGCCGGTAGGTGGCCAACTGCGAAAGCAATGGGAAAGTGTGAGCAGTGGCCGAAAAAGCCGAGCGAGAAAGTAATTCTTGGTCTTGACGTCAACGGAATGATCCGGTGCTTTCAACTCCAACGGCCAAAAAAGGTGATTTTGACTTGTTGAGCCTGTGGCAAGGGCTTGGCGTGATCAAAAGAAGTGATGTCAGGGGCCAGTATGATCAGGATCACGTGGGCTATAATTCTATGCAAACATATTGAACCTAGGAAAATTTTCCATTGTGCTGTACACCAAGGAAGGTAAACCAGAGGGATTTTCGGACTTGATGAGGTATTAGACGGTGGAGGGGTCAATATTGGTGCGCTTAAGCCAGGATTTTGAGAGAATAGACCCACATATATGGGCTATCGATGGGAGGTTACCCATTTTGCGTGGAGCGAGGGATAAGTTATCGTTTCCGGTGTGGGGCCGGGCTGTGGTCTGCGGCACAACCAAAGTCTGGCCATACTGCGGGGTATGTCTACTTTTGGAAGGGTATGTTGGATATGCCCCATATTTGGTGGAAGCATGGGGCCTATGTCTAGCTTTCAGAATCCGAAAACAGGATTTTTTAATTCAAGGCCCTTGATATCGCAGTCAGGGATGTGCAATGGAGGCTGTTTTTTTTTCGAAATACTCTAGGAAATACAGTATCCAAAGCAGAGCTGCGGCCACAACAAACTCAAGTGTTAAACTGAACAACGGACATTGAGGCGCTGTGCAGAAACGCGGTACAATTGGAGCGTGAGACGGCAAAGGAGACCATCGTGGTGCCGGTGGAGGAGTGGAGGAATTGTTGGTCATGCGATAGCATATGAGATAACCGCGGTAAATATCTGTGTCGAAATTCAGCCACTCGGATCCCAGGTCGTGCGCCTGAAATGATTTAGTTGAATCGAATCAGGGTCATGGTTTCAAAAGGCGTAATATTTGATCAATACAATAATACCAGTACAGCTGAATTGAGCTGAATAAATTGTAGTGAAGTAAACGACGTTCACCGTATGGCTATCAAGAACTCGACAAGCTCAAACAGAGTACACGATGTTGAACCTTTGGTTTTATGATCCCCGATACCAAACCGCCCATAGTTCGGATAAAAGACCTTGACTAGGATTCCCCATTGTCTTTCAGCGTATCCTCGGTTTCTCCTGCTTCGCAGTCTGTTATTTCTGTCTGGTGTTTTGGACATGCGAAGTGTAACGAGTGGGGTTGCGCACCCAATTCAACTTCAATATTTTCTGCGAGGTCGCCACGGTGTGTTGTGGGAAACAGGAACGATTGCTGCGCGAGGTCCAGTCGCGTGTGTCGGTACACACGACATGCCATCATGTTTGTCAACATCACGTTGGGGACAACTAGGAAGCTGCGGTACGTAGGTCCAAGAACGGGAAAGCACAGCAGGGCGAAGGCCGTGATATTGGTGACCACAGTAATCCTGAAAACGAAGAGGTGCAGTGAGTGCATAACCACCGATGGAGGGCTGACATATAATAGAGTTGGCCATCCATGAAGAGGGACTTGGAGAAGGACGGAAGGTACGCCCCTGTGAAGAATGCGCGTGCCTTTTGTCTCCAAGAACGATACTCAACATGAGTATTTCCGACGAGCCTGTACGAGATGGCGAGGAAAACTGCGGTGTCGAACAATCCTGGATTGAGACCGATGGTCTCGGCATACGGTGCCAGGTCGCCCAGACTACAGTAAGGGGTGGGTCCGATGTTGACGCCGCGGGTCGCAATCGGAATAATGAGGCTCGTTCCGAGCACGGCGAGCCACATGAGGCCAAAAACGATAGTCACTGCCCGTGCACAGCAGTATACAGCACGCACGCGGAAAAAAAAAAGGAGCGATGTCAAAGGGATGGCGATGGGAAAGCGCTGAGACGGTGTTTCAAAGTCTTGAAGGGGTTCTAAAAATCACGATGGATAATAGCTGGGATGTATTTGAGCTGATGTCGATAAAAATGGAGAGCATGTAGTCTAATAGAACAATCTTTAGTCATCGGAGAGCTGTCACAGCCATGTTTAAATTCGCGCCATTCTGCCACTGTCTATCCTCTATGCCTGAGGTGCTCAGAGTAGATGATCATATCTTGAATATCCATGGAAAAATTGGTTTGGTGAGCTACAATAGCGACTTCCCCTGAACATAGGGGCGATCACGTTCCATCACTCACATTATTGCCATCAACAGCTGACATCTGTCAACTAGTAGGTTGCCGCCGGAGCCTGATATTCACGTTCTGTGGCTGTTGAGCACAGCCACCACAGCCACCGGTGGCTGGATCAGCCACGGAACGTGAATATCAGGCTTCAATGGCAACCCACTGGGTTGATGGACCCGATTTTCCTATCTAGGTACCTCTGCGTGCCTCCGCTTGCCTCCACTGGTAATCTTCATCAGTAGTATACTGAATATAATAAAATGCCCTTCCTAAGCTTAAATCCTGTCCAAATCACTAGGATGCAATATAGAATCTGATCGCTTCAATGTGCCCGATTTTTCTGTGGGGGTGCCTCCAGGTGCTTCCACCTTCCTGAATATCCTTGCAACTTGTTTTGGCCATAGCTCGGTCATGTGAGCTCGGATCAAAAAACTCCAAAACCAATGGTTCATTGGGTCCTGGTTGAAGACATTCCGGCCCGGCACCTAACAATTGCTGTCAACTTGTTACGAGTACTTCTGTTTACAGATGTTATCGTCCCTTTCAAATCTGAGGGGACCTAAAATTCATTTGAGACCGAAATCTGTGAGGGACTTGATAGTGGCTGTGTGAAGTCAATTTAGTCACTGCCACTAATTTCAATAGGAAAAACCCTATTGAAAATAGTGGTTGGGGAGTTGCACATGTTTACGTGCTCGGGGAAAAATGCCCCTTACTCGGTGAAAAAACATAACCCCCTTAAACAGAACAAAAAAAAAATTTGTCCTTGCATGTCCGGACATCAGCGGTCATCGGATCCAGCCGAGTTTTGCCTTGGCAATGCCTGCCTGCCCAAAATCGCGTTCTGCTCAAACTCGGAGCGCCTAATTTTTTTGACGGGAGCGCTCCTCGCGCGCAATCACTTCCTCCCAACTCTATTCCTATCCTTGTTAAATTAATTGGCTAACTACTACCTTATACACCTGGTTGGTCTCCACAGTCTAACCTTGAATGCGACGCGGTGAGAACATATCACTGGATCGTGTTTGTCGTTGTGTGGCTGAAGAGGGTGCGACAATTTGGTTCTGTGTGGCAGAAGAGGGTGCAAGTATTTGGTTCTGGATTTATATCCAGCAACAATCCTGAGGAGAAGCGAGACAAATATAAACCATATTTGATGTGAGGCACATGCCGCCCCACATTCCCCAGCACATTTTGCTGCGCCTTGCCCCGAGACCGCAGGCGGTCCTCTTGCAGCACGCACTACCGCATACGGCATATCGCGTCGAGGTACGCTTACGCTTGATGCGATGCGCGCTTCCCCTTTTCTACCTGTCATTTGCTTTAGTGAAGCTGCCCGGCATCGGCTTGTCGAGCCTCTTATGGTGCTCACTCGGAGCGCGACATGCCAACCGCGAGGCGACGCCGCGCGATCCTCCTCCCGGGTGCAAGCTTTAACACATACATGCGCTTGCGCAGCATTATCCTCATCCCGCTCGATTGGCCTTGGCTTGGACCGCAGCACTCATGCGATAATCCGGTGCCTATTTGGCCAGTGATCCGAGGCAAAATGAAGACCTACTTACCTCAAGAATAACAACAGTGTAGTGCCCAATGTGTCTACTGTAGGCCCAATGTATTCCTTAAATGTATTCCTTAAATGTAGCACCGTCACCGACACCCGTTGTACTATTTTGACATGTGACTGTCACACGGATCAATCCCGGTCC
This sequence comes from Mycena rebaudengoi, assembly GCA_029282285.1. Lineage (NCBI taxonomy): Eukaryota > Fungi > Basidiomycota > Agaricomycetes > Agaricales > Mycenaceae > Mycena > Mycena rebaudengoi. The sequence goes on along the minus strand of JARJCX010000316.1, from coordinate 89,033 downwards.
AAGCGTAAATTCGCTCGGTACACACTGTATAGCGCCCACCAGTGAACCTGCTATATTTTATCCATAAATCTTACCCTCCCTTCTGTCACTCTAGCCAGCTAAAATGTTTCTATCCTTGCACAATTCTGCTTCATAACTTTCACATTCTCTGCGTCATTTTTCCTGCATCAATTTTTCTAGTAATTAAACTCATGGTCTGGGATGGCTTTTCACTGTTGAGAATGAATGGACGTAGCATAGATACACTCTATGCATGACCCATTCATGTTAGCCTGCCGCGGTTGGAATCCTAGTCCAAATCTGGAAAATTGAACGCCAAGATTGGAGCCCAAAATATTTCAGGATAAATAAATGACCCGATTTGTTTACATGTCCACGACTTAGCTTAGCTATTCTCCCAATATTCCTATCCATCATAAATAAAAAATGACTGATTGACCCAAATTCGCATCTGGCCAACGTCGAAATTGACTGGATAGCGGTGGGGCTCGCACCTGCACACGGTAGTCTGATTTCGATGCTTTAGTGCTGCAAAACCACCCGTTCAACTCGGGGTCCAGTCATGTTGTCAGATAGTTGTTTTTGTTTTATGGGAGTATTGGGATGGTCCACGTGCTCCATGGACAATGTGAGAATGCAATAGAATAGTCTTGTAACATTAGATGCTTGGCGGTCCAGGGAGATAGTCTGCGACAAGAATTGCTGATAAAACGAGAATAAAAGAAAGCAAACTTGAAGGTAGCTGGAATAAAATCGCACCGTAGCCCTTCCTTGCAACATCCTGCACACTCCTAGCTAGCCATTCACGAAATGCGAGTACACATTCAAAGCCTCAAATCCCTCAAGATACCCCCCACTGAACTTCTTGAAGATTGGCAATCTATTGTAGGAGTGCACTGTTCTACCAGGCATTTCTCTCCACATGCAGAATCCGAATATATTTTCGCGCTTTTGAGCCAGTAATAAAAGAATCAGAGGTGATTGAGCCGAAATTTGGAATATAATGCATCGCTTTTGATCCGCCTTAGTTGCCCATCAATAATCGGGCTCCTTTCCGCGATCCGTGATCCGCTCTCCGCAAGTCCCGCCTGCTTCCCGCCCACCACCTTAAGGTCTGATACATGCCCCCATATACCGTTATTTAAAAGCGAGACTCATTTTTTTATTCATTCATTGCACCTTTGTATGTTCCCATCGTCACAGTCCTCACACTCATCGCGCAAGAGGCCCCCACCACATAGATGGGCTATACGAGGTCGGGAAACAGGATCAACACTGGATTAAGGGTAGACTCATACTATTAGCTGATGACAGATAAGTGTTATCTAGAATATCCTTCTTTTCAATTTTAGGCCGGTTATGATAACTAAACTGTCTCCTTTTTTTTAAAAAAAAAGAAGTACGAGTTTGCATGCCGGGCCCTGCCACGGCCCTTTACCCCAAGTACTGTACCGGTTTGTATGGACGCAACCGCGCCAGAGGCGTTACGAAAAAAATTGCCATCCTGGTAGCAACCGGTTGCCTTTTTTGGCTTCCGGCACCCCAAATATGGTAATTCCGGCGCCGCAGGCCAGAAAATTTGCCAAAAATAGGCCAAAAATTCTAAAATATGGGATTTTGGGCGTTACGGGGGCGAATTTAGGCAACTTTGAGGGTCCCCTGTTACGCGTTACGGTTGCGTGCATACACACCGGTACAGTACTCTGATTCGTGGTTCAACTTTTTGGAACCTGCGACACTCCTTGAACCATGAAACACACTCAGAGCCGCAGTGTTAGTATTCCGGTGGTCCCCGTTCCATCTCCTGGCTCAACTGCCATGGAATTATGGATGGGTTCACCACTAGTTATATTTTTTGAAACCGGAATACTCCTCCGGTTGTCACTGAGTTCACATAGGATTTCGTTCGACTGTTGCCATCTTAAATTGGACACAATTGAATTCAACCGGTTGTCAGAATGTGGTACGCAATACTCTACATAACTTGAATTTGCCACATCAAAACCGCCGCAATGACTAAAAATGAAGTAAATCAGCAAACAAGTTGGCTGAAAGGAGTTGGCTGTAGTAAGGACTGGACTCCGGTTTTTCTTCAAAAAATCCGAACCCCGAACCCGATCTGGGTCCGCTTCACCCAAACTTGTTGAACCCCCGGACCGAACATTGGTCCAGTTCAAAAAGGGTTCGATTCGGATTCCGAACCCATACTCCCTTTACTGAGGAGTCGGACTTCATGTCGACGAAACAGATTAAATAATTTCCGTAAGCCGTAACCGTACAGGTCTATCGAGAGTGAACCGTACCCTCAGACGTGTTCCAAATTCCGCGCAACGTAGAGACAGACGCATTTCTGCCCGCTAGAATCGGTCGGCTGCAGTGTGTTCGAGAGTTTCACGCGAACGATCTCGTTGGCCGGGAGAGTAAAGGAAAATTTACGAATCAATTCGGCGAGGATGACCTGCATCTCCAGTATGCTGGGCTCATGCATTTGTGAAGAGCTCGGATGTGGAACTGATGAAGAACTCACGCGAAGCGCCATCTAGCAGCCATAAGCTCAATTAAACTTTTTCTGCTGCAACTCACCCGGGACAAACGTGCGGACCACCAAGAAAGCTGAGCCTGCCCGTTCGAAATTCAGTTTTTATCCCGTGAGAAGGAACAATAGACAGACAAATTCGCGTACGGCCCAATTGCTTCTCCTTGATGGATTTTGCCGTCAATCCACCGATAGGGATTGAAGCTGTCTGCATCATCTCCCCAGAGGGACTGCAGCCTAAAATAGGAGGAATCGTTAAATCCAACCAGGAATCTCTCGAGCAAGGATCTTAAACTTTTGGTAGGACGCAAGGGCCAGCATCACTAGGTCTCCTTTATGAATCGGAATCTGGGTTATCCGCTGGCCAGTCGTGGTAACGATCCCCTCGGAAAGGGGGATGATTTCGTCCTTCAACGCGACCCGTTCGCGCAACGCAGCGGCCGGGTACACTCTTAATACTTCCTAGGTGAAAAGTTATGATTGCGTCCGGTGCAAATAGGTTGTTCAATACCTTAATAAAAGCATTCAACAATGGCAGGCTATCATACCCAACGTCGCCTTGGCGGTAATTGAACTCCTCACGTAATTTCTGCTGGAATTCGGGGTTGCGACCGAGTTCCAGCAGGCCGAATGCCAGTGTGGTCGCCTGAAGGAGACTGTTTCATGAGTTGAACCATACATGTATACAAGTTCTGCCATACATACCGTAGTCTCATGCCCAGCGACAAGGAAGACCGAAGTTTGTTCTGTGATTTCATCGTCGGTCAGCTTTCTCTTGCTGTTGGAAGTATTCGCCACTGCGCGGCCCACCGTCAGAATAACTCGGTACTTACAAGACTAGAACTCACAGAGCTTGGTAAACAGATCATGGCCGAGATCCACTGTTCCACTCTCGATAGCCGCAATTCTTTCTTGAGGGATCTGGCGGCCGACTTGAGTAGCATGGACTTGAACCTTTCGAAGCAAGTTGAAGGATTGGAGATACAGTGTTGCCGCGCGAAAGAATATGGGGAACCGTGCTCCGATACCATCGATTAGCATTTCGGATTTTGATTGACCCGGCCATGATCGCGGTCTACGATTATAAGTGTCATATAGTTCCAATTTGTACAGAGAATTACTCACCTTATCTTGAGAATGTCCCCCACCAAATCGTTGTCCAATTCTTCGACTCCAAAAGTCACTGAGCAGGGTAGTGCTTAGAGAAATTATGGGTGTAGCCAGGGGACCCACATTCGGAGGCTGCAGACAAAGCCGCACTTGCCAGGAGTGGGCAAACATTGACTGCCGTTCCACAATCTGCTTCTAGCTCGTCCGAAGCCTTGGTGAAATATGGACAATTGATTGTTTTGAGGAATATGCACGAACCCTTCTAGCAATCCGCTCAAGCACTGCCTGATACTCGGAAACAGCAGTGGCAGTGAATCCAACGCTAAGAGCTGCACGTAATCGGCGATGCTCCCGTCCTCCTTGATTTCACCCCAGCATTAGTGGGATGCACATCCACGGCCAGCACATACCTCGCAGCGAGGTAACGCTTTTCGCGCCATAGAGTGCAATGTTTGCCGCACCTTTGCGCTGTGCGTGATGGAAATTGGCACTCTTGATGATGTATTGTAGAGCAACCGGATCAGATATCACAAGGCGCTCTTGCTGTTGAAGCACCTTGATAAGCTGGAACTTCGCCACGAAAGTCGCTGACTTACCCCGAGGCATCCTCTGACCCGATAGACTGTTCCGTACATCTTCTGCCAGGCGGATTCGTTCTCACCATACATCGGAGAATCCATCAGCTCCAGCATATGCCCTGCGGATCCAGAGTTGAGATGATTATGAGAGTGCATCGGGAAAGATCAGCGCACCAAATATCCACGAGGGTGATATTGGCCCTGGAATCGTGCGAAGAGAGCTCTTGCGTCTGAGAGCAGTAAACAGGACGAAAACTCCAAGAAGAGCAGCAAAGGTTAGAGTGTAGTCCATAGCTAACTGGATAGCAAGTGGGCTCGTGTGGAGACTTCGAAGAACATGCCCACCGTTTAAATAGCGGAGGTGCCGTAATGGCATCGAGCCGTGATATGTAGTAAGATAATTAGATATGGGATTCAAGGCGATCGACTTGGGGGATAAGCCGATAGCCACGGCCAATGGAATTCAAGCTAATTATAGCCTTCTCGTAACATCTGCCAGCGCGTCTCGCGCTCCATTCTCTCCGCCCTGCTCTCTGGCGGCCCACAATAACGGCCTCCCGACTCGCGACTTCCTCTCTCCTCATACCGGCTAGTGCACAGAACCCCTAAAGCCTGTCCCTGACACCACCATACTTTTTGCAGGCCTTTGTCGCTCGACAGAGCGTCCTTTAATCGGATCGCACTCAAGTCATTGAGTTGAGTCATCCGAAGCTGCTTCCAACGTCGCAATGTACCTCGACATACAAGGCCGCTACCCCACCCGAACCAACCAATCCTCCTGCTGTTATGTGAAGTCGCTGGTGTTCTAAGCGTTGGTAAGCGTAAGAAGAGTGGCAGCACACGAGAGATTCCGGGTTGTCGAGTCTTGAAGTGCTGAGATGCGTAGTGGGAAGCTCATGTTCAGAATGCTGGTTTTACGGTACACTTGTAACTACTTAAATACTATTCTACCATTCATAATACTATAAACAACTATATTAAGACAGAACAAAGCGTGAAGAGAACCCTACTTTATAATCACGGCGTGATTGCTTTTTTTTTTTTTTTTTTTTTTTGAGCGTTTGGGATAATGAGATCTGGTCTGCAGAAGCATTCCAAAGTCATCCGCTGGGTCTACCAGAAAGATCTAGTTATTGCCGGGAAGTTGTCCAGGGAGGAAATGCCATTACGCACAACTACCTTAGTGTGGGACTCCAGCCTCTGTAAAGATTATCCTATCCCATTCCTTGAACCATTCATTCTCAATGGCTGTATACCCACTAAAACCCCCGCTGTATATGTCCAATCATCCGGCAGTGAGTCTTCGTTCATCAGTAGACCACTCCATGTTCTGAGGACAAGATCCTTGTTTAGTGCAAGGTCACCGAATTTCAATTTATTTGTGAGGATTCGGTCTCGCCCCAGTGCAGAATTAACAGATTTCAGCCATCTATTATGAATTTCAATATCTGTGATGCATCGATCCGGGTTCTTGAGAACTTTGTCATTTCGGACATTCCAGATAGTGTGCCAGGCTGTGGAAACGAGAACAGCGTAGAGTCTTCCCATTACCGGGCTAATTTTAGAGTTAATGTGTTTGAATTTGACAAGGTTACAGCCCAGAATGAGGCCCCAATTTAGAGAGGGCCACATGTCATATTTCATTCTCCACAGTTTCTCAGTTAGTTGCCAGATTAGCTTGGCCCCTGATGCTTCACATTCCATTGCTATGTGTTCGAGGCTTTCAGGAACGCCACATGTGTGACATTGACCCAATATTTCGAGATCATCTATATGTGTCCAAAAGTCACCGACTCTGAAGATATTGTGAATAGATTTCCAGAATAGTTCACGATGAAGTCGTCTTAGATTTGTTGAACGTATGGATTTCCAAATCGTTTCGTCTGTTGGGGTCCAGCCCGAGATTTCATTTACTGAGCATCGAATTCGGTCTAAATTAATGAATGTTGCCTTTCTCAGTGGTGCTGTTTTCCAGGATTTTATAATTTTTGTGAAAATTCGCTGAGAGCCTTGTGAAATGAGCATTCCTGGGCAGTTGAATGTCGAGTCGATTTCGGTATCTACTTCCAAGGGGGGACATTTCTCGGGGCCCAGGGTGACGGGGAAAGGGTTCGTCATTTGTTTGAATTGAGTACGTGCAACTCGCTCGTTTAGTGCGGCAAATACAGCCTTGAGGAGTGGGAAACACGGGTCAAGCATGTGATTCTCAGACTTCCTGCGATCCTTGATCAGGGTTTTGAGTAGAAAATCAGATGAACAGCATATTAGCAAGGGGATATTCTTGGGTATTTTCTGCAGCAATGCGAGGGTAGCTCCTAATATTCCGGACCTAAAGTTTCTCCTTATGGTTGGGTCATCAAAGGTGAGATAGACCGTTTCGTCTTTCCGTGATTTTTCTGAAAGGAGCTTGAATCTGGTTAAAATTTTGGGGTCATGCTGCCCGGCTTGAAGAACTTTTATATGAATAAAGGCTGTTATTGCCTCAGGGGCCAAGTCTCTGGGTCTGTGATGTTGCCGTCTTGCGGATATCTCATTCATCGACTCTCCCATTGCAAAGATCCGGAAACCATCATCGGCACTAGTCAATCGGAAGTTGGTGTCATAAGTCATGGCTTTGTCAATTTCAATGTCTTCCTGATTCACATTCAGTTCATCAGGTGTGAGTTTAAGCTCATCGCATAGGTCAGTCGTAGGAACCAGTGGGTTCCACTTGGGCATAAGGCAGTCCAATAGTAACTGTGCGGTTTGGATGCACTTCCCAGGATTTCCGCAACCAAGTTCATTTCGGTCATTGGAGCACGGTGGACATCCACAGTTCTTTCGCCCAATCCCACTCGGATTTATTGTGTGTGGCCGCCTGGGTACAGTTGTTCTTCTTGTTGCAATTATCATTGCGTCTCTAACGGTTCGGACATCATGTTGATTTCTGAGGCATGTCGCAGCATCCCGAAGACAGGTGTTTTTATATGCTGGTTGATGAACAAATGGGTGCTTCCATATTGGCATCCCAAGCTGCACTTTGCGGTCGAATGAGAGTGCTGTAAATTTTAGGTTGAACTCCTGTGATGCAGATATCATGCGCTTTAAGTCCTCAGGAAGTGTGTTAGACCGAGGTATCGGGAAATGTATGCTACTTAGGAAGATGTTAATAATTTGACCAGGCCGAACATTTAGGTAGCTGTTCTCTAGGTATTTTGTAAGTATATAATCAACAAGGTAACACCAAAATGCTCGGTCCTCTCCTTGTTTAAGGTAGGATTGAAGATTCCAAAGATCAATTGCTTTGTTTCTGGAGGAGATATCTAAAATGCCCTTTCCTCCTTGATCCACAGGGAGCATCATTGTTTCGAATGCCACTCGGGCGGTTTTTCCGTCCCACAGGAAGGACCTTATCAATTTTTCAAGAGTTTCTTCAATGCTCTTAGGCATACCCTGGACTCGGGTCAGGTATTGTGTGCGGCCCCCGATTACCATACTAATGATGTGGCGTTTCCCTTCGAGGCTTGGTTTAGTCATCTGCCAACGCATCAGATCGGCATTAATTCATTCCAGGACCGAAGGCCATGGTTGTATGTATGAGATTTTATTTCCGATCCAAGCACCTAACATTCGGCAGCTCTCACCATCAGGTACCACTCTGATGGATTCGTTAATTTCGCCCATTGCGTTCAGTTCATTGATTCGCCTTTCAGTTATAACTTTCTCTCGATAGGAAGGGTTCCCAAATGGGACAAGGATGGTTTTATGTTCATTAAATCTTGCAGTTGATGCTGCACACCAGAGGTTCAGGATATTCCACAAGGTCTTCATGGAGTCGGTGGACTTGAGGTACACCGTCGTATCATCTGCGAAAAGTGATACTATCAGATGTTTACTTGTTCCGGGGATTAATATTCCCTCAATGTCCGATTCTCGTAGTAGACATGCCAAAGGTTCAATAGCGAGGTTGAATAATAAGCATGATAGTGGATCTCCCTGTCGTACTCCTCTTGTAACCACATAAGGTTACTGAGCTCACCGTTTACCATGACCATAGTTTTACCATTTGTGTACAGGGTTTTGACCGTCTTTGAAAATTTTGGCGGAAATCGCATATGGTCTAGAACACGTAAAAGGTAGTCATGGTTTATTCGGTCATACGCCTTTTCTTGATCGAGGCCAATAAGTACACCATCTTCCTCAGCAACTTCGGCATAATTCAGCAGGAATTTAGCTAATTTCACTTGGTCCTCAATCTTTCTGCCCTTCATGAAGCCTGCCTGGTCTGGTTTTATCAACGCGGGGGCAACATTCATTAGTCTTATGGAATAAGCCTTCGTCATAAGCTTGTAGTCTGTGTTTAGCAGTGTAATAGGTCGATAGTTGCTAATCAGACCGGTGTCTCCTTTCTTGAAGATGGGGCATAACCATCCCGTGTTGAAGTTACTTCCAGGAGTTAGTCCAAAGTCTTCAATGTCGCGGTACACTTCTGCCAAGAATCCCAGGATGTTGAATCCTGCGTCTGGGTTTCCTTTTGATTTCATGTATTCAATATCTAAAATTTTAAAAAGCTTATAGCGCAAGCCATCGACACCCGGGGCTTTACCGTTGTTACAGAGCCTAAGTGCAGTTCGTATCTCGTCCTCGGTCAAATATTTGTCCATCTCATTGTATGCCTGCTGAGACAATTTTGCATCACATTTCTCAAGCACTTCTTCTGTGCATAATAGTCGGGCCGTAGTCATCGTCTGATACATCAATATGTTGAGCAGTTTCATGGTACTCACAGGCCATCTCCGCCATTCTTTTAGGTCGAGTTTCAAACCCGGGCACTGAGGAAGTATTGTCCGAAGTTCTAAATTCGTTTATGGTGCTCCGCAGATGGTAGTCCTTTGTGGACCGTGTCCAATGGCTCGTTTTCAAGCTCTCCCCTTCAACGTCGTATTGAACCTCTGACTGAGCCTTCACTCGGTCAGCTTCGTCTTTGAGATAATTCTCAATTTTTTCTTCTACATGTAGTATTGCGAGGTATTTTTCTACGGTAGGCATTTCTGAGTCATTAATAATGAGGTGTTTTTGGGCTGTCCAGGTGCGAATGTTCTTTGATCGTTCGGTGACTAGCCGCGAGCACTTCTTCCCTTCGGCAACAAGGTCGTCCTTAAAAGTTTGCCATAAAATCTGTGGATTAATATTTTCGTCTCGTCCTGAATGGTCAAGCTCTTCCCGATCTTCTGTGAGCTTTTGAAGTCGAGAGCGTAGATATTTCGTAAATTTAGGGGTTTTGAGGAGATATAGAGGTAGATTCCAGATTCCTGGGCCATGTTGCTCAGCAGGTCGGTTTGTCAACTGGACGGAAATCAAGTCGTGGTCGCTTGTAATTAAACTGGACTCAATTGCCCAGTTCCGATATCGTTTGAAACGGCTCACCGGTACGTAGATCCGGTCAAGGCGTGAGCCAGATACATTCACTTCATTCGTGACTCTGTTTGCGCGCTCCTGGAAACACGTGTATTCGATCGTGTCAGGAAAAGTTGTACGCCAACCGTCGACCATGTGGAAGAGGGCCTTTAGGCATGAGAAGCTCAGAGGAATCACCTCTTCTTTGTTCGAAGTCCGATCTTTAACATCTTCGATGAAATTCCAGTCACCGAGTACTTCAGTTGGAAGCGGGAGATTTGCATTATTAAGGTAGCAATACCATAGCTTTGCCCACATCCTTTCTCGTTCATGAGCTGTATTTGGGGCATATATATTCAAGATGTTTATTGACTCTCCCCTATGTGAAGGAATAACAAGGAGAATTGCATGACCCTGAATCAGAACATATTCCTTCGTATTTTCGGTGTCCACATATTTTTTGTTCAGTACGAAGCTAACTCCTGCTGTAGAATCTGGTTTGATTGGGTGTCCCGAGTTGAAAAGTTTGAACCATTTCCTGTAGATATTTTCGAACTGACTGGCAGCAATATCATTCATATGTGTTTCTTGCAAGGCAAGAATGCCTATTCGCTTTTCATCCATCATCCTCTTCATGTAGGTGAATTTATGCCCTGCACTGGTGATCGACTTATTCTTGTCTCTCCCATTTATATTCTGAGAAGCAATTGTTACGCTCGAGCGTGTAAATTTCGCTGATCGGGGAAGTTTCGGTGGTTTATTTCTCTGTCTAATCTGTGTGTTCAATTCTTCCCAGTTTCCGGGAATATGGTGATGTGGTGTGCCTTCATTTTCTGGGCTTGTGTATGCTTGCGTGTGCAGCGGGTCGATTGTTGTAGTGATATGGATATGTCTGTGAATGTTGCGCTGCGCTGTGAAAGTCTTCAATGTGGGAGTCACTATGCGTTCCCTCTACATCTCCCATAATTATATCTGGAATCAGGTCTGAACCATTCGTAATATGGCTTTTCTGTGAGTCCCACCGACCAGTAGCCATCGTGTTTGACAAGGGCATCAACCACGGTGAATCATGGTCTGTGGCAGTCATATTTCGAAGGTGTATAGGGGAACCTGGGTGCTGCCCCTCGTTTATCGCTGTAGCAGCCAGAGCAGCAGAGCCGCTACAGAAGGGGCCATATGTTGGATAGTCGGAGCTAGGCCCCGAATTACCCCGACTCCTGCTGATTTCGCTCTCTGAACTCGTAGCCGGCAGGCACTGACGAGAGGGATGTACCACGTCCCCGAAACTCTCCCGTGGACCAGGAGAGCCCTTGGTACCATTCTGGATATTTGCGTAATGTATAGGCATGTTTTGGGTGCGTTTAGAGACCGCCGTCGTGAATAGGGCTCTCAGATTTTTAGAATTTGGTGAACATTTAGTTTAGCATAGAAGGCATATTCATAGGTGCATAAAACATAGGTTCATGTGTGTAGAAGTAAAACGGCGTGATTGCCTCGAGGCAATATGACGTGGGAGGACATACAAACCATGGCGCGCACACCCCATTGGGAAGCACGGCATTCGCACACAAGTGCCGCGCATTTTACAGATCCACAAGACCACCATCTTATCAACTGTGCCGCGCTTCATGGCAAGCGAACACACTTTTGCGAAGGGCGGCACTCTTGCCAGATGTAGTAGCCGACGCGAAGCAAAGGCTGTGCTGCCAATTTTTTTTCCTCTTCCCTCCACCTTCGCTCGTCCTCATCGCGGTCGCCATTGCCAGTATTTCTCTTCCACACGCGTCCCACGACGTGTCAAATGGTGCCAGACCGTTCCAGCTCCGACAGAGAGCTGATTGATGGCCTGTCGAACCTTGATTTACAGCGCTTCCGCATACATGTGATCCAAGACAACTTCTTACACGCACCGGGGTTGATATTACTTTTGATAGATGTACGGTCAATCATATAAGGACCATCCGAAACGCTTCTTTGATGACTCGTGGATCAATGCGGATGAACTGCGTAAATTTCTAAGCACTACACATTGCGGTAAATTTACATTGCATCACGTTCGTATACATTTTTCAAGTGATTTTTACAGAGCCAGCACTGTCCGAGTTTCCAGAGCCTCAAAACCAGCTCAAGCGCGAGCTAGATGCGTCAGACCGCGATATAATTCAATTAGCACCTCATCCGCAGTCTGTACGAACACGCACTTTGTTGGAAAATGATCCGGAGATTGTTGAATTATTGTCGGATTCCGATGAGGAGACAATGAGTCCTCGCAGTAGCAGTCAATTAATTGTTTTTATTGATCCTTCTGCGGTGCTGATATCTTGTCACAATGCAGGAACCGACAGCCGATAACGACGTTTACAACACCGCACCTACATCTCCCACAGTTTTTGACCCGGGTGCGCTTCAAGGTTTTTTTTCTCAGTCCGAACTCAAGAAATGACCCATTTTTACAGCGGACGATATTGATGATCCGTTGGTTTGGCACCCTTCAGATACTCAGTGGATGGACCCTGGTTTAACTTCTTTGGTCCGATATGTTGACTATAAATTCAGGGAAGACCACCGCTCTCACACTACGAGAGTGGAGTATCTGACCGAGTTACCCAGTTTTATTCCGATTTGGAGAGAACCGACAGCTTTGATAATTGACCTGAGTGACGAGAAATGGGATGAGGAACTGGAAAACACGCCAATTGAAACTCTCGTTCAGGACTAGGTTCATTTTCTGCATCGAACCTTGTATTTGATCACAGATTTTTACAGCCAGTATAGCAAGGGCAAGAATTGTTTTACACAAGCTCCAAAAACTGGGCGCCGATATTCCTAGGAATAAGGAGTTCGCCAACTACGAATTCGGTCTTTGGTGAGTACTGAAGGATGTAGAGGCGAAGCTTTGAGGCGATTGTAAGGGTTTGACGATGTTCGTGGTCCCGTAAATTTCTGTGTAGATTGCGGCCGGGATGGACTGGCCGAAGGTCCGCTCCCGTCTATACGGAAACGCTCAGCGTGAGCTGAGTTCGTCAGGGATAACCTGCCCGAAAATGAAGAATGGAAACATGAAATAAAGTGATGAATAAATACCTGTGCATTCCACTAGGAATTGACCAAGCTAGCCAATGAGCGGTATGTACACTGCGGCGCGAGCATTCAGTTATTTGTCTACCTACTTCCCCAGCCTTCCGCGCCGACGAAACAGACATGCTGATTGAATTCATCAGACCGATATTTCCTTTGTTCCGATAATTCGCCTACGGACAGAAGGGCAGCGAGAAGATCTGGACAATGGAGGGTGAGGTGGTGAATGGCTCCTTTCTTTTTTGTTTTGTTTATCTTCCTCGGGCAAGTTCTTTTCATCGGAGGGTGGCATTTTTTTGGGGGGCGAACTATTTCCTTTCTGTGCTTGGTACTTATGATGCCCCTGCCTCAAGTCCTCTAATATCCTGGCGAACGATGCGCGGATGTTCTGTTGTTCCTCCGAAATTCTCCCCTTCGTGGGTGCACAATATATTTCTATTTTCTCCGTCCTTGCTCTGCCCTCGTGCGTAAATATATTGCGTTCAGCCGCGCAGGAGTCTGGAGATTTTTCCTCCGACTCACGTCAACATTTCTTCCCTTCTTATTCGCACTCGCACTTGCTTCCCTTTGAAATGTATAATAATCAAAAACGAATAACTAGAATGGACCTTCGCTGCAAACCACAATGACTTGACTTGAGCGACTCTTGAGATGCACCGTGAGCGGGAAGAGATTCAGCACCGTGTTCAAGTATATTCAACACGAACCAGAATCCCAGTCATATCGTATTGAAAAAAAGTAAGACCGACCAAGTCCGTCTTCGGTATCCAGCCCACGAGTTCTGCAGCAGGTAACTGTTGGGCATGCAATCAGTCCTCATTTTTTTTTCTTTACCAGTGAAGAAAAAAGAAAACGATGAAAGGATGACAAGACAGAGTGCAACACACCTTCAAATTCTGCTATAGCACATGTCCCTGCCCCTGGACACTATCATTGCCCAACGCAGCGACCACATCCCCCAGCGCGCTCAGACTACGGTTGATGATCTGCCAAACGAAAAGCACACGAAGGAAAAAAAGCTCGCAGCCCTTGTCCTAGCTCGTCCGCGACGCGAGAGACGTGCGCGATCGAGCGCGGGAGCATTCCGAGCGTTGCGGGGTTTTGGCAAAAGATGTTAGCGAGAGGGAAGGGGACAAATGGATAACAAAGGCGAACGCGAGCGGGAGTGGGAGTGGGAGAAATAGGAATGCTGAATGAATGAAAAACCAGGTGTGGGTTGGCGTCAACAAAAGAAAAACAGAAGAAGAAATTAGACAAGCGTGAGGCTGAGTGAAAACGAAGAGGAGGAGAGTACAATAAAATACGCGACCAACCCGCACCAATAAGTTACTGTTCCCCACTTAACCACTGCCGCAACTTACAGCTGGCAATCTCCGAATATGACATCATCGCAATCTTGTGCAACCCCTCTGCCTGCGCAAAACAGACGACGCCACCGCCCACCACGCAGCAGAGGGATGACGAAAAGGGTGCGAGTGCGACTCAGCCACTCGCATTCTCCAGTTTGACAGTGCGACTCGCTTAAGTTCGCTTAAGCATGGCCAATGTGTGACCGCCGTTGCGCCATCGGTAGCGAGACTAATATACGCGTCGCTGGAAGGTTCAATGGTGGCCATTGGCAGATGCTGATGGCCAGTGTATCATGTTGTTTTTTAGATGATCATCATGATCCGGCGGCACTCGTCGGAACGACTCAGCTTTTTGTTGAATTCCACCGTATATTGCTGGATTTCGAGGCAGATCGGGGGACATTTTTTCTCTATTATAAATTTAAACCCATTAGCAGGCCGCCGCCGCTTTCCATTGTATTTAAGTCTAAGAGCAGTGCGATGCATGTGATCACACAGGTTCACACCGAATTACGATGGATGCCAATGCAGATTGATGGTTATTCAAGAAGAAAAAAAGACTACTAGGCCCTGGAGATTTTACTGGTCGTGGTGATGCCCAGTTCGGGGGGCATCCGGGACCTTGGCGGATTGGGGGGGCCATCCACGGGAATATAAGTATAAGTTGTTGCGCATAGAGCCAATCGCCTGCCATCAGCGAATGTGAAGTCAGTCGTAAGTGCAGATTATTGATGACGGTGAGTCAAGTGAACCAGGTGAAGAGGGACGAGAAGAGACGTGGAGATAGAAGAAAGCGACACTTGCATTTACACACGGCACAGACCTGTTCGGACCGTTCGGACCCGTTTCTCTCTTAAACTTTGGAAGGCTGTCACTTGACGATGACGCCGTGCTACAGTTCTCTTTCACATTGCAGCACAGTCTGGAATAACTGTTCAAACTCAAATCTTGGCCAAATCAAACCGTGTGAGTACTTCGTACACGGAAAGAGCTGCAACCTCGGCGGTGAAAGACAAGATGTGGCGTCTACTCGAGGTACCTGGGGTCCCAACACCCCCTGCCGTGCCCAAATTAAGCGGCAGTGTCGGATCAACAAGCAGACTGCTGCACGACAGAGCAGACCGCTCTACGTTGCCATACAAGCCTGACTTTTCAACCACTGACTGAGCCCGCTTTTTTGCATGTTCTAAGCACTGACCGAGCCCTGACTTTACCTGTTCCAACCACTGACCGAGCCTGACTTTTACTTGTTCCAACCACTGACCGAGCCCGACTTTTATTGGTTCCAACCACTGACCGAGCGGAACTTTTGAACACTTGTTACATGCTTCATGATATCTCTTCTTTCTCGCCGGCAAGTCAACGACCAGTCATCGCACTAATGAAGTTATCACCCCGCAAGCCGTCCAGAACCGATATGTGATTTTTGGACAGTTGATGAAGGTTGGGACGGTGTCAATTGAGGCTGGCGACAATGAAAAATGTGCCAATGACTCAGGAGGTGACATTGAAATGCTGTGAGCAACTCACAAAGTTATTGACGGTGTACTAACATGCAGTGAGAAGGGACGAGGTGTCAGAGAATGAATCAGATGTAGAAGTTTCATCACCGTAAGTTGTGTCCAATAGCGCTCTGGATAACGCTTTAAGGATTCCTTTCAAGTCTTTCTTCCCCCGAAAACCAGGCTGAAAGTCCACTGTAAGCCGCATTTTGCGGTTTATACCGATATTTACTTCATTATCTCTGGAACCAGTACCAGCACCAGAAGCCGTGACTTTTGTGCCACAACGAAGTAGTCACTCCAAACCCAGATAAAAGTTGCTCAGATTGTGTATTTAAAGTAATTATATGCGACCTTGTTCTTCAATCTGAAGTCTCCACTCCTCAAGGAAACAATGAGTATGGCAAAAATGAAGTACTCAAAAGTCAGGCTCGGTGAGTGGTTGGAATAGATAAAAGTTGGGCTCGGTCAGGTAAAGTTGGGGTTCGGTCAGGGGTTAGAACATGTAAAAAGTGGGCTCGGTCAGTGGTTGAAAAGTCGGGCTCGGTCAGTAGTTAGAATGGGCTCGGTCAGTGGTTGGATCTGGGGTCGGTTCGCAGTTGAAACCCGAGCTCAGTCAGTGGTTTTGGTGGTGAGTGGTTTGGATGCCGGCTCGGTCAGTGGTTGGCTAGGGGCACAATCCTGTTTTGCTATTTAATTCTAGAATTTGGCGCCAGATTCCAGGATTAGATAATTAGTGTTGGAAGTCACACAGGAAGTACGAAGCACAAAGATATATTTGGAGACCAAGTAGTGCGTCCGGGAACTCGGAAACTACTGAATACAGGGCGGGGAGCATATATATAGCGTGAGATTAGCGCGAGCTAGCGAGGGATGAAGTAGACCGACGCTAGACTGCACTGGGATGGCGCGTGACGGTCACCGCCTTTCAACACCCAGCATAGTCGTCAAGTGGTTGAATTCATGAAGAGGTCCAAAAAACCCCCGTTACATCTGCCACTGGCAAATCCGTCAGCGGAGGAAAAATTTATGGCAGGCTTCAGAGCTTCAGCTGAGGAGCTATCATCAATACCATTAGTTGACGAGTCAACGGTTGCAGCTTGGTTGCAGCAGCTATAGTTTTCCCACATTCTGCTACAATGACCACGTGTTCCACAGTGGGTAGCGGCTAGTACGGTAGTTGTGCCTTATAAGATTTAATCTTACGATAAGATTAATTACACGAACAAGATTAATTTTCTTGATAAAAGTGGCAAAAGAAAGACCAAGACGAGGGTTCAAACACTCGACCTTAGGAAAGGGAGGAGAAGAGAGGAGTACAAACCTTAACCACTACACCGAGCAAGATATAGCATGCAGGTTCATATTTCCTACTATATGAAGCATCGCAGATAGGACGAAGGGAGGTAGTACCTATGTATTCAAGTCCATTTCATGTTGTAGGTGGCTGAAAGAGGATCTAAAATGCAAAATTAGCCTGTTTGCGATGCAGCCATTCGAGCCATCTGATAGCTGTTTGGCGTTGCGCAAACTGATGGCTAATGGCTCGAATGGCCAAAATAAAGTCAGTGTATGTAATGCTCTTTTCTGCTAGAACGAGTGTCAATGAGTGTGTTATCACACGTGGAGCTTAAGAATGCCCGTAGACTGCATGAGACCTCCAAATTCAACAAGATTAGCTATTTTGGGCCTACAATTTGGCTGTTATATATGTGAGTGGGACTAGTCACCCATACATGAGCTGAACAACTCAGACGCAACTCAACAACTCCAAAATATGGGCAAGTATCGAAGCCATTCGAGCCATTAGCCATCAATTTGCGCAACGCCAAACAGCCATCAGATGGCTCGAATGGCTGCATCGCAAACTCTCTATTCAGGGACTTGAAATTATTTTTTTTGGAAGATTAAATCACCCTTTCGTGAGTGTTTATTTCATTTGGTCCCCTGGCAACACCCAGATTAATTCGGAGACACAGCTGCCAACATACATGGTCTTGTTACCAGAGTACATTCTGCTGATGTGATTACATAATGTTGCGATATCGTTCAATCTCGGTGGTGCCTTTTTGTTTTGATCCAGTTTAACCAGATTTAATTTGAGCAAGCAACTAAAGATTTTGTAGCGAAATGTGCGAAAATTAAATTTCATGCCCCACCAAAAGTACAATTTAATCTCTAAAAGCTGCCATGGTAGCCCAATGTGCAGAGATTAAATTTCTTATGCACCACAAAAATGTGGGGAAATTTAATTTTGATGATGCACGGTTTCGTGCGAAAATTTAATCCTATCTACTGATATCACTGCAGACAAGTTTAAATACGAAAACTGCATGGTGAATTCACAAACAAATCAGCGACGGTCAGGAGAAGGGCATGAAGTCACACCCGCCACTGACAATGTCATGGCATCAGTTCTCGACAAACGGGTGGCGAAGGAATCGATTAATTACAAGCGCTGGATAACAGATGGGCGTTAGCGGCGCAGACCGAAGTCGCCTACCATACCACCAAGTCGGCGCGCGGACTCTCTCCGCCCACCCCTCGTACACCAATATCCGCGCCGCGTCCGCTCCACCAATGGCGCGCACATACCATGCGCATGACATGGATCGTGTTCGCGACGCGCAAAGGAGAAGAGAATGCAGGCGGGCGCGCATTCCCGATGCACGATCAGATAGCGCGCCTGACGCCGTGAGCACGCCCCACCCTCGGCGTACGACGGTCCGTTCGTGATGGGTTCTGGCAGCACCACGAACGACGACCTCCCCAACACGGAGAAGCGGAGTAAGAAACGAGGCGTATCGCACGACACGCACGCACCACACCGTGCCGCTGTGCAGCGACGTGAGTCTGACTCGCGACATCCCCCACAGCATCACCTGCGCCAGACCCCGCAACAAAATCACCCCGCCGTCGACGCAGCGGGCGGACCTGCCCCCGATGCGCAGCGACATCCCATGCTCGCCGCATCTCCCAATCTCCCCACCCCCCTCCACCCTCGTCACGCCAGCTCCATCGTCGCCCAGGATCGCACTGGTTTGCCGTCGCACGCACCGGATCCCAATTGCAGATCGGCGCCGCTTGCGCTGCGCGGGAAGAAGATGCGACAGAGCAGAACGTAGAACTGCGGCCACGACATCCCATCGCCCGGCCCCTCCACCATCGCCACGCCACCTCCACTACCGTCTCTGCCATCGATCCCCAGCCCCCTCCCCCCCCACCGCGCGGATCGTGCATCGGCGCTGCGCGGGACGCGCGCGCCATCCGCGAGGTCAATGTTAACGCAGCCGCGATTTCATTGTCCCATTCCCCGATCGCCCCTCCCTCCTCCTCCTACATCGCCACCGCTCCCACACATCGCGCCGTCGTCGTCGATCCCCCGCGCGCCCACAACCCGCGATGACTGCGTATCGGTATTGGTGCTGCGCCGGAGACGGCGCTCATCGAAGACGCGAGGAGTAACTCCGCGATCTGCGTGCGCCAGTACCTGGAGAAAGAGATAGATGAGTTAGTAATGGCACGTACTAAAGTTGATAGAAAGAGGGAGGGGACGATGCGTAATACTGGGGAGAGTCGCAGAAGGAGGGGAAGGACGACAGGGTATGGGGGAGGGTGATGGGAGCGCACACGTGCAAAGAGGAGGGGGTGGATAGAAGCCGATCTACATACCTGAATTAAAAACCCGCCCCAGATGTGCTGCACAGCGTGTTTGCCGGCCAGCGGTGGGCGACGGACTTGCGCGAAGAGCGTCAGTGACGAGGTCGATGGCTCGGAGGACGCACCACGGACACGAGTACACCTCAACGCCATTCCAGCCCGTCACTCCGCAGCAGCTGAGGGTGTGCAGAGACGGCCGACACCGCGGGCGAGACGAACGCCGCAGGATCCGGCCGCAGCTCGCGAAACCCGCACCGAGGCCCGCAAGGCGCTTCCAGTACTACACCCACCGCCGGCCGGATGTGACCACGACCACCTCCTCATCGTCCTCCTTCCGCTCATCCTGCTGACATTTTCATGACGCCACCGCGCGAGCCTCCTGCGACAACAGCACCACCTCACCGTCGTCAATGCACGCATCGTCTGCGGGCTCCTCCTCCGCACCTCCCCACCACATCCGTCATCACGCCCAAGTGGCCGCGCACGCGCCCATTCGCAATCTGCTTAAAGTCCCACATACACTATCGGGGAACTCGATCCACCTATATATTGCACGGTGGGGACTCGATCCGTGAAGCTGTGCGCGGCGCGAATGTTGTGGCCGGTGGTGAAATCCCACACGGCTAGGCGTGCGCGTGCGGAGGAGACGACGGCGCGAGGAGGTGCTGACACGCTAGGAGTGGGCGGACGCGGCGGAGAAGCAAGATAACGCGGACGGAGGGGGCAAGATTGGGCGCGCTGCTGCCAACGCGGCGAGGCGAGGAGGGCGCGGCGCATGGTGATGACGTGAGTGTGGCGGACGTCCGCCCCGAGCTGCACGCTTGCACGACGAAGGCCTCGAACGAGGGAGCGAAGACGGGAGGGGACACGGATACGCCGAGAAGTAACCCGCCCCACCGACCACGCGGCCGAAGGGACGAAGATGCGTGGCACGGTGGAGCTGACGCGCGGAGAGGTTGTCGCGCAAGTCCACGCCGAGTTGCATGTCTGCGCGAGGACGGTGACACGCGACGATAAAGGACCCGCACGCGCATAAGAACGCAGACACAGCGCGCCGGAAGAAAGTATTGAACGGACGTGATAACGCAAGAGTGCAATGCCGGCGGCGGTTTGGCTCTGCGGAAGATGCGACGAAGGGTTCCCGAGAGGGAATCAGGGCGGGGTACGATAGCGAGGACGCCATGAGTCGACACAAGCCCGATTGAGCCGGTGTGAATAGCCGTTGGACGGGAGCCGGGAGTGTTAGGACGCAGCGAGAATATGGAGGAGAGCGGACGCTGGGACCTGTCGGGCGAGACGAGATGCGGGGGGTGGACGGCGCGCAATCCAGGCCGTTAGCGGGAGTCTCGGCGTTCGATGAATGGGGGAGGGAGGGACAACCACGTCTGTGACTGGACTTAGAAGGATGACTAAATGAAGGGGGAGTCGCGTTAGCGCGCAAGGTTAGGAAGAAAGCAAGTCTAGGGAGGATGGCGAATGGAATGTAGCCGAGAAAAGGAAGAGGTGGATCAGGACTCATGCTAGTCGAATGCCGCTACTTGTTTGCGCAGGCAGGCAAGGTGGCGAGGGGGAGACTTTGACGCAGCGTTCGGCGCATTCTCGGGCGGTGAGCGAGCCAACGAAGCGGGTTTCACAAGCCAAATCCGCCGGGATTACGAGGAAGGCCAGATACAATGGGAAGATGGGCAGAGCCGCTCCAAGGGTCTCAAGGATCGAGTACAAGGGTTAATACCCTAAGCAATCCCCCGTCGTTAGCTGTGGAGCCCAGACGCGATGTAGGTAACAACCCGTTCGTCGCAAGTGAGGAAGAGATTTGATGTGGACGCGTGTTTGTCGGTGGCGCTGATCCCGGCCAGATGCGGTCCGGTCCCGCTTGGGCTTGTAAGGAATGAAAGAAACGTACATGCAATATTCCAGAGCAGCTTAATTTCGCATATTACAGTTTCATTTCTTTACTAAAAACTTTAATAGACAATATGCTGCCCACAAAAGTTTCAGAGGCGCTCGGTCAAGTTCAAGGTGACGGAAACACGAATCAGAACGAGACAGCCCGCTTTTCCGATTGAAAGGATTCCCGAGTAACGGATTAGTTGGTAGCACCAGGGCCGTTTGCGTGCAACAGTATTTACAATACAAGTTACGCTGTCAAAAAAAAAAAAGAGAGAAATCCGCACATACGCGAGTTACTCCAGAGTGAGCCAGGCTTTCGTAGAACATGGTGCTCGCCTCACCTTCATGCGTTGATTTAGAATTACTACCCAGTTGAATTGAGGAACGGGGTTCGATTTCCTACGACGGCATGGCCGTGAGCATCGAATCATTTTATTTTTATTAGCCCATTCACCTAGATGTATCGAATGATAACGTAAGGCAACTCAGCGCAGCGCACCTTGCCAGTGATTCAGCTTTCGTCTAGGGTTGGCGAATTGATTTAAAATTTGGGGATTATTCCTCTTCGTACTTGGTTGTATCTTTCAAATTCCGTGGCACTCCATTGTTTCTTTCCTTCCATCTTCTGAACAGCCCTTTACTATAGATTGCCCCTGCATTTCGATTGAATAATCACACCGGAAATCAGGTGGAATGCGTCGAGAGGAAAAGGAGTTCGAAATGGTAAGTTTAGACCCAGGTATCGGCGACACTGAAACCATTAGTTTCGAGAGCTCTGAAACTAAATGTTCGGGGCGAAAGCATACGTTTCGGCCACCGTTTCGACCGGATGTCCCTGGAACAATAGGATTGAAATGCTAACCAATTGATTTTAGCGCTGCCTAAGCTGCTGCTCAAACCAATGGTTTCGGTGTTGATTTCTTGAGCACCAAAACGTACCATTTGCACTCATTTCGGCTTGATTGATTCCATTAAATTTTAGTGCGAGTTAGGGACCAGCCAATTCCGCACGGACTCGCACTCAGTGCAGTCTTCCAGAACAATCAATATCCAGAGGATAGGCCTTCGTAGAGCATTGGTGCTCGTCTCACTAGCCTAAATACTGTATTGAGGGACAGGGTTCGATCCCCCACGAAGGCATGATGTAGGCTCCGACAACTTTTCCTTTTTTATTGGCCCATTCACCTAAATGTGTTGAATTAAAATAATGCTCGCCAGTTAAGGGGCTTCGTGGAGCATGGTGCTCACCCCACGTAGATCCACTGGGTCCGGTTCTCCGCCACAGCGTGGCGGACACTGGGGTCATTTTTCTTTCCGCCTTCACCGCGAGGGTTGATCTGAGAATCTATCCATATTATGTCTCCGGGTTCGATTTTACAACGTAAAGTCGGGTCTGCGGTCACAAATCATTAAACATCCGCGGACTTGTGGATTAAATTCCCAGCCTGTGTAGCGTACTTCTGTATCCCCAGATCTCCCCCTGGTCTCCTCCTGCGTGTCCTCGAATATTTTCGGCGTCCACATCTTGCCGTTAAGCATACACCAATATTATTTTCGTTCTTACTTGACGGCCACGATGGAGGGCTTAACTCCGTCTCAATGCCCCCACCATGAGGCTCCAGGTATCTGAATCTGCGGCCAGTACTCATCGTCATATATTCCTTACGATGTCTTCTACTTCTTTCACCTGACTGGTTATTCCCACTTGGATACACGATTCCATTCATGAATCTACTACCCTTCCTCTCTCGTTTTCTTCTTCCATTCACGAATCTGTGCCCCCGCTTAAGTGGGGCGAGATGATTTAAAATTATCGGACCCGGAGATTCCATTTCACGCTCCTCGTTCTCTATCTCGGTAGTTCCATTACATATCAAGTTCACGCTAACGTATCTCCCCCAGTCTACACGCGTTTTCCGGGGCATAATGGCAGTCAAGTATTCTTTTTTTATTCAACAGTAGTGTCCCGCTTTGATCGCCCCGCGTGAGTCCCGCACACCGCTAGTCGAGAAGTGCCTACCTATATAGTCGTGTCATTTGGGTACCCAATAGCAATGTCATCAATCCGACTTGGTTATTTTTTCGGCACCCTTTAGGGTTCGCAAACCCGACTTTGGCCCCCCATATCGGTCCTCCCATTCCACTTTAATTTTCTTCCATGCTTGCTAGGGCCCCCAAACCCTATTTTGGCCCCCCATACCGGACCTAGATTAATGCCCTTAATGGCACCCCCCCTGTCTTTAATTGGCACATTTCTCATTCAAAACGGCTTTGTTTTCTGAGATCTAGATGGGGTATGGGTAAACCAATGCAGACCGAGGGCCTTTAGGTTATTTGGGAGAATGTGCGTTCAAGGGAGGGAAACAATAGTTTCCAAATCGGCCAAGGGAGAATCTGATGTCTAATCCCATTGACGCAGCAACGAATTCAAAGCCAGAGTTCTTTCAAGAATAAGCTAGTCTGTGATAAGTCAAAGTTGTAGCTAACTGCCATGCTTGAAAGATACCACTGTACATCTCCATTGATCCTCTTTGCATGTACAAGTAATTATTGTTACAGTTCAGTAAGAAAGAAAATTATGGAGAACCAGACCTTACACATACCTCAAATAACTGGGAGGTTATAGCTCCAACATATCCAAAACCCGGCCTGGCCAATTTGTTACCCTGATAAACTAATTACCAAGTTTCAGGTTTGCTGCCAAATGCGGTCCAAATATTCAGGCATTAAGCTGGGGAGTTGGTATTGTCGACATATCTGACCTATGGTTCAACTTGGAAGTACACTAAATTCTCTCCATGAATGGTTTGTGAGCCGTGGCAAAAGATGTATTGGTTCTAGATGTGTATCTGTGCTATCCTCAGCTCTGGAGATATATAACTCCCTCATTTTGAGTTCAGTTAACCGTTGTAGTTAGCCATCAGTAAGAGCACCTTACCATGTCTTCCGTGGTGAAGTGGTTAATGCTCGATGGTTCTGTGCACAAAAATCCGGAGGTTTGAAGTTCGAGTCCCTCCACAGGAATTTTCTGGCTTTTTCACTGTTTAAACTGGTTTAAACAGGAACTGGGTTCTGTTGAACAATAACATTGTTTTGATCAAATCGTGTTCAACCTGTTTTTGATTGGAACCACGCCACACAGTACCTGTTTAAACAGAACAAATTTCATTCCTAAATGGGTCGAATGCTTACATTACAGAACACATTTATTTATACAATGTACTACGGATCTCCTTTTTTTTTTGGAGGGTGGGGGGGGAGTGTTCGGGATAATGGAACTCAGTCTGCAGAAGCATTCCAAGCTCATCCACTTGTGTCGCTGGTTATTTAGCCAGTCATTGCTGGTCGAATTTGTCCAGGAGGAAATAATGTTACGCACATGTTCACCAGTGTGGGACTCCGGCCCGAATATTTATCCAATCCCATTTCTATTGTTTATGAGCCGCATACTCACTAAAGCCCCCTCATATGTCCAACCATCCGGCAGTGAATCTTCATTCAAAAGTAGGCCACTCCATGCGTTTAATACTAGTTCTTTTCAACGTGAGTGGTCCAAATTTAATCTTATCAGTCAGGAGGTGATCACGCGTTTAGGCACTGTTGATAGTATTCAACCACTGGTCATAAATATGTGTCGTATTGAGTATCATATCTTGACTCTTAATCACCCGGTTCACTCGGAGGTTCCAGATTAAATGCCATGCAGTTGAAACTAGGATTACAAATAGTCTCTCCTTCGCTTGTGACTCTGCCCGGTGCACAGGCAGATAAATTATTCCGGAAAATCAAGCCCTATGACATATTCCTACGCTTATTCCTACACTATGAGGGGAACATATTTCCAAAAGAGCTGAACCTTCCGAGAGTATTTCAAAGCCTCCGTCGGAGTAGTCTGTCCAGTATCATCCGCGCACAGTCCCAGTTCACGATTTCAGATTAAACACCAAAAACCCGACCCTCAATTTTAAATCTTACTACTGACCTCCATCTCCTCTTCCATCATAACGGTAATCGGACCTGCCGGCTCCCTCCCGAACCGCGATTTGCTCTGGTCATTCCTGGGGCTCCCCGGCAGCACCGTCAACCGGACCGCCTCACCCCGCGTCCGCGTGCGCGTGCCGCTAGTACTAACCACATTAGAGCACTGTTGACAGACGGACGACATTTCGATGGGCTGCAGCGAGTCTTCGACAGAGCGCTTGGAGCGGACGATAATGAGAGTGGCGGTGGGGAGGATTGCCTACACGGGGTTGGATAATATTAATCATATGAGTGGAAGGTATGTACGGCCGGTAGTACGCACAGCGAGGTACAGCGCCATTTTTGAGATCGCCCCAGTAGCCATGTCAAGGGGAGTGGCTGGGACCTCGTTGACATACTGCAGAATTATGTATACGAGCTAGAGCGATAGAATTTTACAGTGTTTTTTTACCAGAAGAAAAAAGATAGGGGAGGCACCTGAACGAACGCCCAAACGAAGCCCGTCTCGACAAGCACTAGTAGGATACGCGGGACGTCGCCACGCCATTGCAGAAACCCCACCTGGGACATAGTGCGGTTGTGCTTCCTATATACAGCCGTAGTCGGTATTTTTTTTTCTTGTCAGGAGGCAGGGGAATGAGGAGTGGGACGCACCAAGCTACAAGCCCGATTGCAACCGTCCCGACCACATTTATTATGAGGGAGGTAACGATGCTGACGGTGTTTATCGTCTGGTCAGCGGAGCGGTCTTTACTCCGCTGGGTGGCGTCTCGGCTTGTCAATGCTGCGGCTACAGACCAGACGACTTGTTAAGATAAGGAAAGTTCTTAGGTTTCAGGAGGACCAAACATAGTGAATAAGCGGACCGACATCAGCTACTGTACTAAAACGTTCAATTCGACAGTCACGCGTCACTGGGGGGGCTGTCGATTGCCAACTTTGGTGCTTGTCACGCATCACCCCGAGGACTGTCGAATAGATTTTCCGGTTCGTCACCCCAAAATCCCCAAATTTCGCGATTTCGACGAATTTTCGGCTCGGATTGTCGAAATTTTGCGCTCGGTCACGCCAAAAAATGCGGTTTGTCGAATTGTCGAACCGGAATTTTCCGTCACGCGTCACCCCCTCTGTCGAACTGAACGTTTTAGTACAGTAGGCCGAGTCCCCACAGCGCGGCTTTGAGCCACAGGTGGCTTTTGCGCAACGAACACGCGCGCCACAGAACGATTAAGTCTGAGATAATAAACTGCGTATGCATGGGCAAAGAGAAAGTGCCGCAGCATGTGCCGCAGCCAGTGGCTGCGGCAACCTGCGGCAATTATGTTGCACTGCCGCAGAAATTAAAAATAAAATCGTGCGCATCGGCGGCCACGACGACGTGAGGGCTTCAGATTTTTGACTCTATTGGTCGTTCATTACACCTGTATATGCCCCCTACAATGTTCAATCTCCTAGGGCCTTAACCGGCGACTTGGCTGCGGCAACCTGCGGCACTCTGCGGCAACCAAACAAATGCAACTTGAGTGACTGCGGCACTCTGCGGCAATTACATGCGGCAAACCATGAATGGATGCGGCAATCTCATGCACGGCTGCGGCAGTCCAGTATTTTGCCGCAGCCATGCTGCGTCAGTCTGCGGCAGTCTTGCGGCAGTGTGACTTGCCTGCGGCAGTTCTGCGGCACTATCATGTACGCTGCGGCACAACGCTGCGACAATCCATGTGCACCTCTTCAAGACAATGAAACTCTTCTATGGCAGATCTCTGTGGAAAATGGCATACGCGCTGCCGCACTATTCTAGTACATGAACGCGGCCGCCGCTGCCGCGCTCTCGCATGCACTCCGGGGCTGCGACGCTTATCATGTACGCGTACACTGCGGCACTACTCTAGTAAATTCACAATCTAGCACACCCATATTCCCCCTCCCAATCCATTCTGTCGCAGTCACGCCCCAATATCCATTGCGACAGGCGTGCAACACCCTGCGGCATAACCCCTCTCCTCTCGCAAATCATGTCTACATAAACTTATCCAGAGATTTTTGCGCTGTCTCACCTTTGAATATAGATTGGCTTTGCACTGAACTGTCGTCACACTGGGGCGGGCAAAGATAAAGTGCCACAGCATGTGCCGCAGCCAGTGCGGCACTCTGCGGCAATTACGTTACATTGCCGCAGAAATCGCAAATAAAACTGAGTCTATCAAAGGCCATAAAGACGTGAGCGCTTCCAATCCTTCAGTAAGTATGTCGTTAGACACTCCTGTATATGTCCCCCGCAATATTAGTTGCCCGGGGGCCTTAGCAGACGAGTTGGCTGCGGCACTCTGCGGCAACCAAACAAATGTAATGTTATTGGTTGCGGCAGTCTGCGGCAATACATGCGGCAAACTCGCGCACGGCTGCGGCAGCCTGGCATTTTGCCGCAGCCATTCTGCGTCAATCTGCAGCAGCCAGGCGGCGTGACACCGCAGCGTATGTACGATATCTTTACATTTGACTCGCTGAATATCCTGTGTGCGAGGCACGCTGTGCCAGCGTTTAATTCTGGCACGGATATCGCCATTATTACTTTACCCCCGCCGACGTTCCGACACTAAATTATTTTCTCATAATATACCTGAGTCGCACAGGCACAGAAATGTTATCCACAGTTCATCTGAAGCATAAACGAATTAAAATCAGTTAAAGGAACGGAGTGCGGCAGTTGGTTGCGGCACTCACACAGCTACCCTGCGGCAGAATTTATGCGGTCCCTGGACCAACTGAATTCAGGATTTTTGGATGGAATCAACTAACCGAATGTATTTGATTCTCTGGCCTATAAAATGGAGTTAAATTCAGTTGTGGGAGTTGATGCGGCAATCGTTTCGAAAAGTGGCTGCGGCACTAACACAGCCACTCTGCGGCAGTTTTTTTTGGCGGTCAACAAACTTAATTGGGTCTATTCAAACTTCCGATAATTCAATGGGGCTGATTAATCGCACGTAGACACTCCTCTGAGTGCGAAATCCGCGCAAAATTCAACCGTGGGTTTCAATGCGGCAACCATTCAAAAAAGTGGTTGCGGCACTTACACAGCCACCTGCGGCAGGCTTTCTTCAACATTATCTTCGACTGAAGAATTAACTTTTGAGATTAGCATGCATAATGATGTCTCTAGGCTATTTATTGATGTTCAACCAATGAAAACACTGCAGAACAGTTTTTTTTCACAAGTTAAGTATGTTGCGATCTCGAATCTTGCGGTAACAGTCTAAGCTGAGGTCCAATCCAGTTGGTCAAAATGCATATCAGACAGACTCATCTCGGGATATCCTTAACATTAAAAGTGCTACATCTCACAAACGTAAAATCCATGGTACTAGTATTGACACCGCTGGCAGGTGAGATTTTCTTAAAGGCCGCGAGTTGATAGCTTTTAAGTTAAGCCGTTTACTGGATTTGACTGTTAAACAGACGGCATGATATTATTACTGAATTTCTACTTTCCGTGACGGCACTAGTGACTAAGTTTGAGCAGCGAGTTGGCAGCGAGCGGAAACGGATGACACGCGGCAACTCAGTGTTCATGGAGTCAACATGGAGTCGTGTTCAAGCACAGGAGAAATTTGGCTGACTTATGGACACTCAGAGGCAGTCTGCGGCAGTCTGCGGCAGAGCAAATGGTTTGGTTGCAACTGGCAGAGTGACGCTGCGGCAGTGTGACATAGTTGCCGCAGAGGCTGCGGCAATCCAACGGTTACCTGCGGCAGTGCTGCGGCAGCCTGCGGCAACAACGGCACTTTCACCGTGCCCCGTATGCATGAGAAGCCGTGTGAGCGCTTAACAAATCCAAAAGAAAGTCAGGGGAAGAAGGCACACACGTACATTGATCGCACCGGCCACCGCTGGAGCACGTAAAACGGCAGATGAGTATTCTGCCACGCGTCTTTCCGTTCGGGGAGCGGGAACTTTGTCGACATGAGATACCCTTGGACCTGTGCGATGCTGAAGACGAAGTCTGTGACGAATTGTAGGGTGGAAGAGAAGAAGAGGGTGAACATGGCGGCCTGGAGCATTCGGTTCGCGGTGAATTGTCTCGTGTGATGCGGGCTGCCTTGGAGTTAGTAGTACTGGGGAAGGACCGAGGGTACAACACGAACCGGAAGATGTACGAAAAGAAGGTGGCGAGGTAAATTCCTGATTTTATGGTTATTCTTGAGACAACACGGCTCTGTGTAGTCTAGGGTCGCACCGTAAAATAGCCATCCAACGCCGTGACTGAGCGTCATCCGGCATATCGACTGCCCCCAGATGAACAGGACATCGTCGGTGGTGGTGGAATTGGAGGACATCGCAGACGCGTTGCTCCCGCTCGAACCACGGAGCTTTATCAGCGAGTGACGCCCAGCCGAGCCCAACGAAGTCGTGCTGTTTAAATTCCCTCCCACCTAATTGCTTCCTTCCCGATCACTGCATCCCAATAGAAGAGATATACGCGACTTGATTTCCGGGCATGAAGACTGAGAAATAAGCTAGTCAATGTCGAGAATAGGACGACGAGCCCCACAATACTTGAATAAGGTCGAAAATCACACGCACACATAGCAAGGCAGGCTCATGCCGAGAGCACCCAGGTGAAAACCGCCATCGGCTGAGAAGATCAGTGGCACAATCAGCCAAGGACTGCCTTACATTTATCTTTTACGGCTTCGATCAGAATCTGCCTTCTGACTCAAGAAAAATGCCCTCGTGCCGTGTTTGGCGTGTTCCCAGCACTATGTAGGGAGTCGGGGGGGGCACCTGTTGTTCGAACCTGGTTATTAATGGGTTCATTGAAAACCGGCGTAAGTTGTCAGTGGAATTACTACGCTGGGTTCCCATGTTGCAAGAGTGCCACCAACACTGCGAGCGGTTCCAGTGCACTATGTTAGGGAGCCCGGAGGGCATCTTTTGTTCGAACCTGGTTATTAATGGGTTCATTGAAACCGAGGTAAGTTCTCAGTGGAATTACTGCGCTGGGTCCCCATGTTGCGGGAGTGCCACCAACACTGCGAACGGTTCCAGTGCACTATGTTAGGGAGCCGGAAGGGCATCGTTTGTTGGAACCTGTATTTAAATGGTTCACTAACAACATAGGTTGGTTGTCAATGTAATATCTTGGTGTTGGAGCCAGTGCTTTGCATGGCAGTACGAATCCGGCCTTTATCGAATATCATGAGGTCTTGAATACTAATCAGTAAATGTGTTGGAGCACATCTTACAGCATTTTCTCTTGGTGGAGGCGTCTTTCACTGCGTTTCATGGGTGGGTCGGCAGATTCTGTTGACCTGGGCTGACGTCAGTGGAGCTGTGCCGACCCGGCGCGGCAAACTCTGCGGAGCCTTGATTGGCAGAAGTGTGCCGACTTGGGTTGACGCTCTACCTACCTCTCTGCCGACGAGCTTCACACAAATATTTTGCGCCATTCCCAGCTTTCAGACTTCCACCAAAGCTGGTCCCTAGACCAATTTGGGTCCTCCAAATGCATTGAGAATGGTTGCGAAACGTAATTTCTTACGGCAGACGCTTCCCGAAGTTCCAGAAGTTTGGGTCTGCCAAGCTGTGCCGACGGGGATCGGCAGAGTCTCTGCCGACGAGGCCTTGAAACGCAGTGTTTCGTCTTGAAACGGAGGTCTTGTGTCTTTACTTTCGCATCTTACATTTTGAGTGGGATTTTTGACCATGATACCCAAAAGATCTCAATAAATCAGAATGAAATGCATCAGGAACCATACATTACGTGGGAAGAACACCGAGAATAGCAGAGAACGACGCATGTGCAGGTAGGCCCTCTGAGCCTCCCGGTACTGTTTGGTATACCAGAGCCTTGAAGGGTACGAGGTGATTTAGGATGTGCTGGGGGAGCGCCGAGAACATCGTAGCCGTGTGTTTCCACCAAACTCGTCTGATTATCTCCGTAGGTAGGGCCCCGCATGCAGTCGAGTTGTGAAGCTCCGGGGCTTCACCAGAGCTGAGCCCCCACGTCCGCGAAATTCATTTGTGCGGTGTCGTTTGTCATGGTGACAGACTGCGGAAACAATCTTTGATCGCTTCTGAGTGAGCGCATCCTGCACGGCAGAGATGACCTTGGCCCAGTCCGCCTGGTTGTGCTCTAGCCCCGGCGGAATGTCAAAGCGATATTTCTTGAGGATAGCCTAAGAAGACTGAGTGAATGAGAACGTCGCATGCAGGAAAGCGGAAACGTAC
This sequence comes from Mycena rebaudengoi, assembly GCA_029282285.1. Classification (NCBI taxonomy): domain Eukaryota; kingdom Fungi; phylum Basidiomycota; class Agaricomycetes; order Agaricales; family Mycenaceae; genus Mycena; species Mycena rebaudengoi. The sequence continues at coordinate 57,742 of JARJCX010000316.1, read as the reverse complement.
TAAAAGAATATCGGTTGGACTGTCACCCTTATACACGTTGATCTTGCTTGACAGCAAGACAGCAGGCGCATATTTCGCGATGTTAGTCTGCGTGTGGATGTCATTGCTAGCGCTTCGCAATTCAAAAGATATTAAACTTATTTCAAGATCGGGCGAGACCTCGTAGGCTGGCTGAGACGAAACAATCTGATTGACCTGATTACTACAGCGAAGACATTCGCGAGAAGCTTGGCGTCGCGAAGGAGGACGGGGTCCTAGACGAAAGTGAGTGAAATTCAGGCAAGAAAACAGTTGATGTGACCCACGTTCAAGAATACATCTAGTTCAGTGAGTTGTTCACCACGCAGTCGCTTCCTCTGCGCATAGTTCCTGGCCGCAGCGACAATGTTTTGATTGGCGAGCGCGAGAGGAGGGGCGGAGCCGGAGCCTTGATTGGTGTCGGAAGTCTCGCCATCGTCGTCACCCCATGGTTGCGCTTGGGTGCACTGTTGCGGTCAGCTGCGATCGGTGAGCTTTGCGCCATGGCGTCGAGCATGCCGCGGAGGTCGTCGTCATCGTCGTTCATAGGAGGAGTGCTTGCACGAGAAGACATTTCGAAGGGGGGAATTGGTGAAGGAAAGAGCGTTCAGTTACACACATTTAAAGATTTTGCAGCTTCCTATTTGGGGGATCACCCGGGTGCGATTGTCTCCAGGGGAAAGATGAGAGTCGAATAGCCTTAAATTCGACGTTGAGCGGGCAGTTCGGCGTTGGTTCTTGTTAGCTAGCAACCGATTGAAGCCCCAGCACACCCGATCTTTTCACCCCAGTCCAATAAGCTTGAATTCAACAGTCCGGCGTCAGCGCTTGCGAGATAGATGAAGTACGACCCTGAATCAAGCCTCAGCGCTTCACTGCTTGCCCTTGAGTCTTCACCAATGCCACCGAAAGGAAGTGGGAACCTTCGCGAGGAAGGTAAACGCGTCCACCATGAAGAATGGGATCTTGAAGTAATATTGTCGGGTTTGTAGACTTCAGATACAATGAAGATTGTACTTAGGTTCAGTGCAAAGCTTGCTCAGCTGGCATACCACAAGAACGTCGAAAATGGATGGTTGCGAAGAGTGCGGCCCGCCACTTGACTACTGCACCACATCTGCAAGCTGTAGGACGGGCCAGGGATGGCCACCAAGGAGCCGAGAGACTTGAGAAGGAGCGAGAAGCCGATTCCGCGACGGACGAGTTTCGAGAAATCCAATTCGCAGCCCAACACTTTGACGGTCCCATTGCAGGTGCATCTTTGAGAGTCATGTCTGAGGCAGAGGCAGAAATGTGGGAGGAGTACAGGATAAACGGAGCGGAGTCTAGCGCTGGAGATGATCTTGAGAGTCCAGAGGCATGCCATCGGCAGTTGCGCCAGGAAGCGGAGTCCTTCGGTCTGTGGAACCCCGAGGCCATGGCGAAGAAACTGGGTTTCGGGAATGCAGAAGTAGTGGGAGGCGAGGAGGACGATGAGAATGAGGATTTTCTGGCCAAGATTATGCGCAGCATCGGTGAGTTTCGTCTCTACCAATCGGAGGGTGAGAGTCAAGTCCAGGATGTGTTGATGGTTCGTTTTCGATCACATGATTCATGTGATCGCCGCCGGCACCCGGACTTGATTTCCGTCCATCTCTGTCCACACACTCGATTTTGCTGCATCCACTCTTCTTGATGCTTTCTGGCCCATTCAAAATAATAATTGGTCCTCATCCTGATCTTATTAGACCTCCGAGAGCCAGAACCCAAAATGAATCGGCAGCCTCCGCCAGTCCCGACGCCAAAGAATGGTATCCATACCCGACAAAGCTGGTACAGTATTATTCTGACGGTCCTAGTACTCTAACTGACTACTGGCAGATGTTTCTTCTTGATACCATCGACAATCTTCCAAGACTCCGAATTTCAAGCTCGCTGATGCGTGTATTTCTGTGGGTTTTGAAAGAAGCGCGGTGTAAAGATGTGCCTTCCTTTGATCATTTGCGCCGAGTTCAGAAAGGCCTCCGTGCTAAGTGCGGGATTCCGAGCCTTCCCTGCAAGTCTGTCCAAGGCAATATATTTTTCATGAACAACCCGAAGGCCATCATTGCTAAGGTATCTCGGGCCTTATCCACTGCACAGAGCTATTCTCATTGACATCTACTAAGGATTGGGCAAACCCGGTGACGCGTAAATTAATCCATGTATACCCAGAAATCCCAGAAGACGGTGTCATCCGAGAGATTTGGCAGGCGCAAAAGTGGCAGAAGGACATGGATCTTGATGTTCTCAGTCCAATGCATGCTGCAGGGATGACCAATCATTATGTGAACGAAGTTTCTCGACTTCGTGATGGTAACCTCGTCATTCCTATACGCTGGGTCAAATTCCGGGGCAAGGTTTATGCCGACGCATTTTCAGTCACCTTCAACGAACAGGTTTTTGAACTATTTCAACAGATATTTGACCTTGAACTGAATTTACAACTTGAAGGACGAGGCTGTGGTTAATAACTCAGAGACGAAACTCATCTGCGCCGAAGACTTAACCCAAAATTATTACGATCTCGAACAAGCAGGCCAAATTCCAAAGTGGGAAGGTGTGTTATTCGATGACGCACACTGGTTCTGTCTCATCATTTGAAGCTTCACATATTGAGGGCGGTTACACGGCTCGAATGCCAAATCCAAAGCGAGCTATAGCTGCAGGCCGTCCAATGTACTGCAGCTTTGTAAATTATTTCGGTGACGACGTGTCGGGTAATCGAAGCAAGTCCTGGAACAAGCATTGGAATGCGTATATGACACACCAAAATCTCCCTCGGAAGATCCTTCAGCAAGAGTTTCATGTACATTTCATCTTGATGTCCCCAAATGCAAGTGTCTCTGAGCAATTTTGCGAATTCAAGGCGGCGGTGGAGTAATTATCAACTTTCATTTCTCTTCAATAACTGAGCTGAAAATTCGCAGGGTTACGCATACTGAGCCCGTGGAGGTTCAAGATGAGGCTGGAAATGCCACCTGTTTTTGTATTCACGTCAACGCCGGTCCTTCCGTCAACCCCATGCAAAGTGAGGTCTCGGCACATATTGGAGGAAAGGGTAATCATTTTTGTCGTAAATGTGATGTGGGCGGTACACAGAAGGAAAAGGCGTTAAATGAAGGATATCACACACTTTTTGAGGTAATTGTTCCTGTCATGGACGGCCCATAACTGAAGTTTTCTTCGTAAGGCTGGTGTACCCCGCACGAAAGAACAAATCCCTGTAGAACTTGAACATCAAGTCAAACTTGCGTGTTCCGGTGTCATCAAACACGTCAAAGAGTCCCAGATGAACACGGGAGTCAAGGACACATATACACAGTTCTGGATTGATGACTTACTCTCCCGCTTTAAAACGATGAGAAACGCGGAGCCAGATCGTTCTGTACAGGACATCCAAATGGAGCTCATCCAATGGACTGTCGAAAATCGAGACAAAATTTACAGTCCATTCTTAACCATGAAGGGTGCGTTATTAAGGTCAAACTTCAACCCAAATTATTTATTTATTCCAGGCTTCGATCCCACGAAAGACACGCCCATTGAGATTCTTCATACAATACTGCTTGGAGTTGTCAAATACATTTGGCATGTTACACACACTCCGTGGTCCCAAGAACAGAAGCAGATGTACGCCATTCGCCTTCAGTCAACAAACACTGATGGTCTTTCAATTCACGCCATTCGATCCAACTATATTATGCAATACGCTGGGTCCTTGATTGGGCGCCAGTTCAAAACCATTGCGCAAACAAATGTATTTCACGTTCGAGGACTGGTCACAGAACACCAATTTATGGTGTGGAAAGCTGCTGGCGAACTGGCAGCACTTCTCTGGTTTCCTGAGATTCGCAACCTGGCAGAATATCGGGTATTTCTTCCCACAATATTACCGAATAAGTCCACTAACGTGTGCGAATAGCGAGATCTTAAAGTTGCTGTCGCAAATGTTCTCGACATCTTCGCAACCATCGATCTTTCAAAGATCATTGCGAAGATCAAGTATCATCTGCTGGTGCATACCGATGAAGATGTGATCCAGTTTGGCCTGCTTGTTGGTGTTACCACCGAGATTTTTGAATCTTTCAACGCAATCTTCCAATATTGTTCAATTCTATCTAATCACCTTGCACCCAGCAGAGACATCGCCCTGCAGCTAGGGGATCAGGAAGGTCTGAAGCATCGTATCACGGGTGGATTATGGCCTTCCGGAGTGGATAGAAAATGGGAGCGTTCCGGTAGCGGTGTCAGAAGTTTTATGGCAGAACATCCTTTTCTTCAAAAATTAGTGGGATGGACCGAGGCGAAAGCGGTCAAGCCTAGTAAAATCCATCGACCTGAACATTATTTTTAGCTGATACCTTCACTCCAGGGGAATACAGACTCGTCAGCCTGAAACGGGGCCAAAAGGAAAGAGAAAGCTATTGCCTGAAGTCGACAAGCGCAGTCAATGCGTTGAATTATGGGCTGTACGATGCCAATTCAACATGGAGAAAATGTGTTTATGTCTTGAGCGAGTCGTTGGATGAGTGTCGCGTCGACTCGTGGGTATTTTCTAAGTCCCCTATGGGCCCGGAGGCGAGTCCGCAACTAATTTCATGGAATTTTATTCACACTACCGCAGGATTCTCCTTTAATCTCTGGCCGAATCTCAGAAATTCTTGTGAACCCTGACAAAGGCATTCTAGTTATTATAGAACTGTTCCAAGTCCTTTCTTCTCGGGACGAGGCATATGGAATGCCGGTTCTAGTTCGACGGGACTCTGAGGTAACATATTCAATTGTTCCAGCAAAGGTGGGCAGCGATGTTCGCTTTTATTATTATTATCTTCAACTTGCTCACGGTCGCAACCAGAACCTCAAGTTTAAATTCAATGTCCAGCACGACTGCTATTCCGCCAGCTGTGAAGCCAGTGGTGTACGTTTGCGTGTGCAAGAACGCGTCGAATCCGACCAGACCGAGAAATACATTGTGCACAAACCCCTCGACCGTTTCATCGTCAATACCCACGCGTTCCATAATGCCCACCTTCTACGCGCGACTCTTCCCCGAAATTTGATCGCTCCCATTCTTTTGTTTCCCGAACGACAAGCGAAACATCATGAACTCGCCGCGGAGCTTCGGGACACATTCACTAGCCGAAAGGTTGCTGCAGCGGCAAAAAAACAGAAGCGAGCGGAACAAGACAATCATGATGATCGACCCCACAAGACTCGAAAGGTATCTAAGCAGCGCCCTGGGAGGAACAATAGCGCGGCTGCGAGTGCTCGTGGAGCCAGCAGTAGTACAGCTGCTACATCAATGGTAGCGAACAGATCGAAATGAACCATCACGAGGACAGAAAGTTCGATGGCAGCGCAGGAGTCTGACAGCGCTGAGCAGGCAGAGGGAGATTCAGATGACGACTCAGATGAAGGATATAATTATTCAGACGGCGATTACTCTGAGTAGAAGAATTTCCTATAATAGTAATAAATATTCAAAACATCTGAAAACCAGATGGTTTGAAAAGGTGCTTCGTACCTGGTATGACAGCTGGATGCAGGCTGTGAGACAGCCTGCATTGCGCAGCTGGTGGCCAGCCCAATCCCACATGGAACCAGGTTTGAGAACAGCCGTCCACAACGTGACCGCAACAGCTGCAGGCAACCTATCGGCACTTTGGCGGTGTACCACACTCTGTATATTTGAACTTCGAAACCGCAGCTGGGGAGGAACCTGGTGTTTCTCTGCATTTCAGTGGAACGTCCGCTGGCAGTGTAGTTGCGTATTTTTCGCCCCATGACTGTGAGAACACGTGATCTCGGCATTCGGCATCCGCACGGCACTCACGGCAGCTGTTCAGGCATTGTCCACCACTAGATGGGCGCAACGGACGCAATTCTCGGTGGAATCTTTGGAGAAAGGGATGAATTTCTATTTTTGAGACTAATAATACAAGTGTTCGCGATAATACGATGTTTTAGGAGCTGCGACGGCTGGCTGAGACTCGTCCAGCTAGACAGGGCTAGGAAACATTGCAGTATAGCCTCATTTAGCCGCTCCTGGGGGCTTTTCGTGGATTTGTTCGCTTCCGCCATGCCGTCACGTAGCCAGGCTAATTCAGGGTCTTGCAAGGAGACTGAAGGTTCGTCGAGTGCTGACGAGAAGTCAGGAACGACGTCTCCGAGTCGGTCTTCGGTGACAGCGGTGGCATCGCCAATAACATCTTGGCTTGTCTATGCGACATCTCCGCTTTCTTCAATTGACTCGTCGACGGCTAATTGGCGGGGTCTTTTGTAGGACCCCACTGGAGCTTTGAGCGCTTTTGGCATGATGCCCGAGGGTGCCACCAGGATTCAGTGAAAAAAACGCGTCGATATGTATGATTTGGCTAACCTTGACTGACACTTCTGCCAACCCGGGCAACATCTTCGCAGTAGTCACACACAGTTAACCGATCGCTGACTTGGGCACCTAGAAGGGCTCATATTCCTGCATATAGAACAAATTGAGGGATTTGGGGGTACCTCACCGCATCTTGAGACGAACGTTGTTTCTGGGAAGTAATTTGAACTGTGGGCCTAAATTTTTGTGAACCCCACTCGGTAACTTGAACCGCAGTGTTCCTTGTGTGCACACATAAGTGGCGGATATGAATTTACCGCAGAATCTGTGGCCATCAGTCGGTTTGAGATCGAATTCCATCCCATGCGCAAGCCAATTTGTCGCGCTCACGTGGTCGACTTGCATTTACTATGAGAGAGTGCCGAATGGCCGCCCTATTTACTGTGGGTCCTGAGTACCTTAGAGACCGTTACTAGACGCTTTTTGGTCTCGCGGAGCGTCTCAAGGCCGTGGTATGCAGATCAATCTTGAAGGATGTTGGGCATTCTTTGCAACTCTGGATACTATCCTCAAATATTGACATGGGGGTGTTTGCGGCAGTTCACCAATGTGCTCAATTCAGTGCGCAAGTAAATTTCTCGGGCTCACGTAGTCCCAGTCCTACGCATACGACGGTCGGAAAACCCATTACATGAATGCACTCTTCAATTGACCAACACAGGCAGGTTGACTGGTGAGAAGAAAATTGACGTGTGAGGGAGTAAATTGACTTGCGCTGTGTTCTCATTGTTGATTCCCATATGTTGGCTCTGCTGTATTTGGAGTCTTCTGTGCAAAAAGTGGCCATTTCTTTGCGCCCTCTTGCGTACGACTTTTCCTTGTGCTTTACATCTTCCTGAATCACATTTTTTGTGCAGGATCTACATCCGACCACATTTTGGCTCGCAATCTGCAATGTACCAGGTTAAATTTTGCTTAACATGTTCTATTACATCTCTTCAACGGAAGCTAGTGAGGGTACCATGCGCCGAACGATGACCGTGTATGATGGACCCTGCAATTGTCATGATAGTTTCTCTGGTGAATAGTTCGGAACTTTAGTATAGCCGTCGAATCCTTCATATGCTATTCCCGTCCGAAGATACTGGCGCGATCAGAGGGTGCCAGATTCCGAATATTCATAACGCCCGATTTATCAAGGAAAAAAAAGCAGGCTCACTCCGGAAGTGAACTACAGGGTTGATGATGATGTATAAGGGAGGCGCCGCTTATCAGGCAGGCAAAATGCTTGCCACATTTTTGCCCATTCGGAGGCAGACTTGGTACGAGTCTAACCGCGTAGGGCAATTGGTGATCGATCATGTCAATGTCTCAATAATATTAAAGCCATTGGCACCTTCGTCCTGCAAACTTGTTTCTTCCCTTCCTTCTACGATGTCTTTAAATTTGGACATCAGTCTTGGGAAATTTTTGAAACACAGCCTTACTTACATAATTCATCTAGGGCTTTGCATGTTGGAACTTGGGCAAATTCCGTGAGCATTTGTCATGGCACTTTTTGGGTGTTGAGACATATGAATTCTAGGTTCTTTACGCCGTCGAAGTTATTCAGGTATGTGGGTCCAAATTTCTTGGTGGAGAAATGTTAAACTAGCTCCAGGCTGCTTACTATTACCGCCACTTCAAACACGACAATTGGACGTTGAAGATTTTATCCTTTAGTCATGTATCCGTGTTAATTCTCTGATCTTCCGTCCTGCCTCGTAGTTGCTAGTATCGTCTGCCATCGCGATGGATGCCGTGTCGATGATCGCAAACTATGCCTCCGTATACACTGCATTCCGCAGGTCCGTAGGCCAAGTGTTTGCCTACCCCCGTAGGCAGACGTAGGCAAACCTGGAAGGAGACCAGGTTTGCCTACATGGGCCTACATTGGTTTTACTGTCCTCGCCGCAGATTTCACTTGTTTCGCGAAGGTTTTGCCAGGTTTTGCCACTGGTTTCAAGGTCGGAGAAGGTCGGAGACAGACAGTCCGATCACAGTGATGTGTCGCAAAGTTTAAATTAAATTTAGTAGCCGATGTTTGTCATTCAGAATCATTCTATCGTCGGTCCTGGTGCAGTGTCCGGCATGTCCTTGTATGTTAGCTCTATAGAGGTGATCTGGATGCTACAAACTGTGGGTACGTTGCTTACCCGTTCTCAGAAAGTATAACAAAATGCTCACATTAAAACCATTTACTAATATCCACGGTCTATTATAAGACGTTGCTAAGATCGGCTAAGATATAAGCGGAAGGATAATTTTGGACATTAGGTATCATAGCGACGCATGCGGATTGTTGAAGCCGCAAATAGGCAGAGGCGAAGCCGACCAAGGTAGGCAGACCAAGGTAGGCAGACGTAGGCAAGGGGTAGGCACAAGTAGGCCAAGTTGAGGTCGACAAACTGTGCCTACCCTCTTTTAGCCACGTAGGCCGACGTAGACCGACGTAGACCCAAGTAAACAAAGATGGCCTACGGGGCCAGGGAATGCAGTGATATCTCGTGTGTATCTCCTTCTTCCGCCACATGAACGGCCTAATAAATGCTATGTGCAGTACACAATCACTCACTGGGGTGTGTCTTTCTACTTTCTCTACCATTGTCACTGACCCAGTTCGCGTTTTCTCAGGAGATTTAGTGTATCTGGAGAACCAGTATTGGGCAAGTCTCTTCCGTCCTATTTGAAAAAACACGATCGAACGCATGTTGTCGAACAGCCTGTCCCGCTCTACATTTTTGCGACTAGCGTCGTGGCCGCTTTGGCCCAAGGTTTCCTGACCACTTGTGTCGAGGCTCACCCCCTAACTCGTTCTAGAACCAAAAACAAATTCATCACCTTCACTTTATTCTTCCTCATCCTGGTCGCGGTAAGCTCCTATCCCTCTCCACACATTTAATCTCTGATTTCAACTGCCGCTGACAGACTGGCGGCGCGTTTACTTGTGCCGTCACGCCCGCGCTATTCCCCGCATATAAGGATCGGAGGAGAGTCATAATCCCCGCCACGTGCGTCGTCATCTCTTCTGAGGCCTGTTCGACTTTAACTGACACGCGAATGTAGAATCTGGTTTATCACCGAAGCCGTGACGGACGTTTCAATTGCATTGGCCCTTCTGTTGAAATTCAGGAATGTCAAGTCCTCGTTCAAGGAGACCAGGAGGTAACTTTGCAAATAAGCATCTCTGCCCGGATCTAATTCTCGTTCGTAGTCTGCCCAATAGACTAGTGGCACAAACCATCCAGACCGGAGCCGCTGGGTCGACCGTAGCGCCGGCTATCTTGATCGCGTAGGTGCCAGAAATATCCGGAATTTGTTGAGCTCATACAACTGTTTGTTTAGGTTTCTGGTAAAAAACGAAAGCAACGGCGAGTTTCTCAGCCATCCACTTTCCATCCCGGGCTCACATGTCCCAGTCCCCACCGGCATCGCCTATTGCCTAGGCCACGTCTATTGTTTGACCATGGTTCGCACTTTACCAAAAAAAAATCTCTGCGTTGGTGGCGGCTCACAAAACTTCAAGCTCGCGAATCTTAATTCCAGGAATACCGGAAACACCGGGACAAGCAAGGGCACGTCTTCGGGTGCGAACCCCGGCACTCGCGGTGAACGCGGAAATCAGGAGTGGGGCAACGGCGGCGACGACCATGGTGGCATTCGTGGGTTTCTGATTCGCGCTCTGCATCTGCGTCTGCTGATGCAATGCGTACTTCAGATGTCCACCGGACGGCTGTGGTACTCAAATTTTCATGTTCTGAATAGATCCGTCGCTGATTTTGCCTCGTAAGGTTCGTATCGACACTCCGCAGGAGTTTTCCATGGGCCCATGCAAAACCAACGTGAGATATTTCTCTCGTTCAGCCTCTATCGCGACAACCCTGACATGGTAATAATTCGAGCCTGGCCAGAGCCGTCCTGATGATAGTCCCCCCGGCGAAGTCGAGATGACAGTGGACGATTCTGCTTCGTACTTGTCTAAGACGAAACAGGATCTGTTCGCTACGTGATTTCTCGGACTTTTGGTATGGTCATCATTTATTTTTCGCGGTGTACGCGCATGTCATTCGTTCCCAGGATTCCGGAGAATGTTGCCCATTTGAAGCTACGATTGTGCGTCTGGAAACACCCAGATGTCGAAAGTTGTAGAAATTAAAACTGTCCATGTCTAATCACACTGTCCCTTATTATGGCTTAATAATCCTACTTACCTACCCAGTTTATAATTTTCTTACTCTCGTCGCACTCTCTGTGGTGATTTGGAAGCCACCAGCGTCGAGTTGGCGTAGTTTTGGTCCATTCATTTGCTGGGCTAGCGCATATACACGAGAGTCCATAGTCTAACCCTCTGAGCAGTGAAACGAAGCAGGATGGAAGCAAGGAATAAATGTACTACAGGTTCCCGGCAGGAAGGAGCTTCAAGTTGCGACGTGTGTGCCGCGTCGTGGCTGAGCGGGGGCACGTCGACGTTGCGCTCCATGAGGCTAGAACCGCGGGTTCGAAGCGGAGTGGGTATGCCTCATGCCAGCTCAGCACCTTGGACAGGATATTGGTCCAGGAAGGTGAACAAACTCTAGGGGTGCGAGTGAGCTCTGAAGCAGGAATCTTGTTGAAGAAGGTGACGACGGGCAGCTTATTGATACAGGCTCTGAAGAAGCGGATGTGACATGCAGCGGCGGCAAGCGCACACGGGATGCACGGAAAGCAGCAAGCTGAGTGTTGCGCAGTTTTTGAATCCCATTCATTTGACGCAGACCCGGCCGATATGCGCGGGAGTCCGCACAGTGATATCAGCACTTACGATTAATCCTGATGGGGAGTTTCCCGGGACTTTTGATTAAATCCTTGAGCTCTTTAGAGGGCTAAGAAGTTCATAGTAGATTAGACAGTAGGATTAATCGTATGCTACACAAAATAATAATCGTGCTCGTGGAAGATTAATCCAAAATGAGATATTAGGTTACTAAAATGCGGGTGCGAGATTGATCTGAGCAGAGGATTATACCGAGTACAGGATTGGATTAATTGTCAGGTGCAGGATTTTCCGTGTGAGTGAGCGAGCGATTGATCATTGGATGATGTCGCCCAGGATTTCTTTTCGATTTTTCGGTGGGTGATTATGGGTTGATTGGAGGTTCGGATTTTTCAAGTCGAGGGAAGAGAGGTTTGTACACGGTGCGGCGCGTGGTGAATATGTCAGGAATACACCAAACACATCAGGAAATAACTGTGAGTACTAAACGTGATATGTGAATGAAACAGGTGTACTGTTGGTTGTGGGGATACCAAAAACCAATCAAGAAGTGCGCCACTGAAGAACGGAGGTGGCACCATGTGAAGTGGCCATGAAGGTTAAGACTGTCCTGACATGCAGCCAGGATGAAGCATTGATGCTGAGCATGAGGCCTGGAGTAGAAGAGGACGATTGTCCACAGAGTTCATGGGATGTTTGGGAGATGGTGGTCGAGGCGAAAGAGAGACACCGTGTTTGGTATCAATGAGCTATCATTGTTTTGCCAAAGAGATTGATGACTTGTTGATGACCAATTGATTGGAAGACCTTAGATGCTTTCTTCTTCCACCATCCTCTGCAGCAAGTCCTCTGGTGTACCCCGCTACCCATTCTCGAGGAATAAAGGTCAACATACTCCTCGTGCGCACCTACCTACCAAGTTGCAAACCATATTCTCACTTGAGTCCAGTCTTCTCCTGCAACGCGACATCGGGTGCCAATGGAGCCACCTGCTCTTGAATGTGCCATACGACCTCACTTCTGGGGCTTCTTCTCTTTTGAATCAATATTTTTGTGTCGCAAAGTGCCACTTTCACTGCTTCTGGGTGATATTTTCGTGGCCGGTGTCGGACAAAATACCAGTTTGACTTGATGTCATCAACGATCACTGCCCTTCACAGCAAATCACAGATCATCCCAACAGTTCACTGCAGTTCACAGTTGTTCATTGCGATTCACAGCGATTCATCACAATTCCCAAAATAAATCATTGTGATTTCATTGTGAACAGTAATGTTTTCTCCAAACTGATGCCACAAAAGTTCACAATCAGTCACGATGATTCACAGAAGTTTCATCACCATTCACTAGCTTGATCAATACCAGAGTAAATTCAACTCACAGCAGTTCACATTCACAGTCAATCACGATCCAGTCCAAATCAAGTCCATCATTCGGTTGCCAGTTACCGGCCATGATTTATCTCTCCTCCTTAGGTTTGTATACGGTGCTACTCCATTTCCGCCCCCTCCAGAAACAATGGATCTCAACGAGGACCGCCTAAACAACCTATGGCTTGCATATCGTACGTTCCATGAGCGTGTTCTTACTGCTTTACGCACTATGCTCGGTGACACCCCTCCCCTAAATGCTCTGCGTGATCAGGGCCTCTCTTTAGTTGCGGCCGCTGAGCAGGTGCGCGCGAAATATCGTGATACCAGGCCTGCATCTCACATTTTGGCCTGCAGCACATTGTTGTCTCTGAGTACGGCACCCTCCAGACATCCATCATGGACATGGTTTCAGGGCTGGATCAGGCTGGCCACGATCTCCGCGGACCGACAGGCATTGCCCCTGAGATCGGTGTGAGCTCACGGACTGTCCGGCGTCATGCCCTGGAAGCTGGGCTCGTTGAACCTGGTGCCCCTGTGTTCCAACACCAGGTCAATGCAGAAGGAACGGTTGAACGAATTCACACATCCACCACTCCCCCCGTTTCTCTAATCTCCGACAATGACTTGGACGCGCTTGTGGCATCGACTCTCGAGATTTTCCCCAGTTCGGCCGGCGAATTATCCGCGGCCATCTCAAATCCCAGGGTTATCGCGAAATCGTATTCCTCGTGAGCGCATGACCCATTCCTACTTGCGGGTGCACGGTGCCCCAGCCATCTTCGGTGATCGTCAAATCAGCAGGAAGCGCTACAGCGTACCGGGTCCATTTTCACTTGTTCATATGGATGGTCAACACGGTGAGCAATGTCTCCTTTTTGGTTCCAACTCAGTATATTTCTGACTTATTTCAGGCTTGATTCGATACAAAATGGTTATACATTGCTTCATAGATGGCTACTCACGGTTTGTACTTGGGATCCGTGTCCACAACAACAATCGTGGGTCCACTGTGCTGCAGCTCCTCCAAGACGCAATTGCTATGCATGGCCAGCCGAGTCGCATTAGAGGAGACCACGGTGTTGAGAACATTGAAGTAGCTGTGTTTATGGAGATGGTTAATGGCGCCGGCCGCGGTTCATTTATATGGGGCCAGAAAGTGGATTCAACTTCATCCAAAATATATTTCTGAACATTCATTTCAGGAGTGTACACAATACACGGATTGAGCGTTTGTGGTATAATATATCACATGGCTTTGGCAAGAAATGGAAGGTCTTTTTTCTTGACCTTGAAGCAAACCACGGCCTGAATCCCACGTGCCCGGGCCATATTTGGCTCCTACACCACCTGTTCTTAGCTTCCGTCAATCGCGATGCGCAGGATTGGGCAGAGGCGTGGAACTCGCATCAGCTCACGATCAACCGCCAGCGTGAGCGTAGCCCCCGAGACCTGTTCCTCTTCGGCATGCTCCGTGAAGGTCCTCGTGGACTTTCTCTATTTACCGCTGGCGAGGAGGAGGAGGAGGAGATTGAGGACTTGAATGAGTATGGGGTAGATTGGGAGGTAACCAGCGACCCGGAGCTCATGGCTCACCTCCTCAAGAACAATGTGCAGGAAGTTTCGCACGCTGCTGACGATCCTTTCGCTTCTACAAGCACTCCAGCGAATTTATCGGAGGTTCTATGTGAGCCACCTGGATGCCCCTTTACGCCTGCACAGCTGCAACTCCTCGACACACGTCTTGCCGCATCTGTGGATCTCTTTTCCAGGAACATGTCAGTACGGCGGGTCACATGGCAGACAGCATTGTCATTTGCACGGCATTTAGTGTTGTGAAGTGCTGTGAAACGTTGTGAACCGCTGTGAACGGTTGTGAATGCCGATGATCCCCGATGATTGATCCCGATCACAAAACCAATTTATTTTTGTCCGATGGCGGCCTTCATAATTTAAAATAAAAGTAAATCTTTTTATTTATTTAAAAAGGCTTATAAAAATATAAACTTTTACCCCACCATTCTACATAAGTTGAAATAACTCTGTACTGGGTGTGTCTGTTGAACCCAATTGGGACTGAACTCAGCAGATGACCTTCCATCAATGATTGCTGATGCTTCCCAATTAGGAAGGAGTCTGGCTGGGCCGTGTTTCCCACCAGCGCTCTCTCCCCAACCAATCCCCAACACCTCTTCCTGATCACAACGCATTGCCCTGCAATATTCTCGCGAACAACTCCCGCAGGTGTTCCCTTTGATTCCGGATTATACGTCTTGAACGACGTCTCTCCCCGCCTTTCCGTTCTTGGCGACAACCCGGAACCGACTCGAAATCATCGCGGCGCGCACGCGCACGCCGCAAATGGCCAGATCCCGAGCCAAGCGAGTCGTTGGAATACTTCTGCTGCGCTCTGTAAGCCTGCTGTAGCATCCCCAGCCTGGCTTCTTCAATCCTGCCGTCCAAAAATCTCGACAAACAAATCAATCAGTCGTGCTCGGATCCAGTCTGCGCGTGGAACATTGCCGTTACTATGCTCCTGCTAGGTGGTTTCCCTCAGAGATAACGCGGGGCCACTGAATCTCCGCATATCTCTTGTTTTTTGTGCTGGCGACGCTGCCTTTGTATTTCTATATCGTTACCACTCCTCGCTCAAACCGGCACGTCCTTTGTACTTATCGCTCTGACTATCCCTACCTCCACTCCATATATTCAAAGTTCCTCCCGTGCAACGAACCTTGTTCTGGGCCCAACCGTACCTTATCTACGTGCACTTTCATCCGGCATGACTGCCCCACTCCGACTCGTGTCTTGACCTCACTATATCTGCCTGCCGTCAACAACTCGGGCCGGCGCAACCGAATGAACCGGCAGCTCCCCGTCTCATTCAGCCACCCTGTTATCCGTGCTAACGACATTAATCACGACCCGTATCGCTCGCTCGTTCTTTTAAAGCTCTTCTTGTTCTATACTCGCCGCTGAAGCGTCTCTCTCCTGTCTCCCTCTCTCTGGATAAATAAATATCCACACCATGCTCGGCATATCTGATTTCTCTTCAGCGGAAATAATTTTACCGTCGACGCTCTGGTGCTCAGCGGTGCCAACATTCCCTCCTGCATCTCGGGAAGATCCTCTAGGCTTCTACCAACTCTAACCTTTCTTGAAGTTTCCTGGGCGTCGCATGTATGCTTTCCACGCCAACAACGCCGACTTTCTATTTGTATCGCCTTACACCTCAACATCGAGTCTATTCGCTCCATCAATATTCCTTCATTCTCGTTCCTGTTCCTTCAATACTTTTATTGGGACACCCCACTTCTCGTTGTCATAGCCTATTCGCCCTAATCTGTTCTGCAGGGAGAACTCCTGCCGTTGTATTCAGTCACGCCTACTGCGTCCTTTCTACATGGTGGTCCCATTCTTGCACGTCATTGCCGGACTGCCAAGTTCGAATTTCGAGATCGCTGCGCTGCATCCCCACTTCAAAGGTTCTCTCCTACCAGCCCCTCGCGCCGGCGAGCGGCGCGACTTGATTCCTGCTTCCTCTAACCAGGAGCGACGAAAGTTTTGGAATCAAATTCAACTTCTCTCAACTCAACTTTCGGCTCGTAGCGGTCCGGGAAACAGTGGCGGAGGGTTTGATACTCTTCTTCGAACGAATATGGCTCGGGGAATCAATACAGCACTGGATCCTCTTCAAACGAGTATAGTGATACGTCCAATAACTCCGGCGGCAAACCAAGCGTGGGCGATAAAATTAAAGGTACTTTCCCTTCGTTTTCAGTCGTGGATCCTTGTTCTCATTCTTCCCCGTCGCAGGTGGCGCCGAGGAGCTTGTCGGGAAGGTCACGAAGAACCCCGAGATGATAGAGAGGGGACAGCAGCGCAAGGCTAATGCTCTTTGCGTCTTATTTACGTTTCTCAGTTTTGTTTCCTAGGAAGGCGATTTAAATAACGACAGCGGCATCGCTCGCTACGACAGCTTGTAAGTAATGTCACAATCCGTGAACCTCTTTGATCGTGTTCCAGTGATTCCCGGGCCAAAGCTTGTTAGCGCTGCTCGCGGCGGCATCACCAGTTCCCTCGCTCTTGGTCACGTCACTCCACCCGGTGCTACCAAGGCCAGAATCAAGCTCGGTCGCCACGATGGTCTTGATCTCCCCCATCTCCCCGGGAATTTCGGTGGCATACTCCACTGCGGTCTTGAACAGTGCACCGAGGTCGTTGGCTGTGGTGCGCTCGCCCTCGATGCGGAATATCTTGTTCTCCAGCTCGGCGGACGGGAGCGTGGTCAAAACGTGGACGACGAATCCTTGTGGAATCACAGATTAGTTGCATAGATGGTTACGTTGAAATGGTGCGACGAACCCGCAACATCAGGGAGCGCCGTCGCGGAGAGCCTTTGCCCACAATATAAATCTTCTTGGTCTCTGCGTTCAAGAATAGCCACGGGATGTATTCGGTGAAAATACCGTTCTATAGCGTTGTTTTAGCACCTGTGATATATGCAAAGGGAAATTTTACGGACGTAGATTCTGAGAGACGGGATACCGGCGCTCTTCAACTGCTCCGCAATCTGGTTCTTCTCTGCCCGCATACCCTCGTTCAGGCCTTCCGTTGGCATTCCATACTCGGACGGAACAAACAGCTTGATGTTCGCCGCCTTGGCGGCCTCGATGAAGTACTTCTGTGCGCCGATGGCGTGCCCGGTGACGGTCGAAAGCACTACATCGACGGGGCAGCGACAGCAGCGGCGTCGCTGGTATCGACGATGGCGAGCTTGGCGCCGGCAGGGACCTTGTCTGTGCTCTTGGATCCCGGACGAGCGAGGACGACGACGGGAAGGTTCTGGGCAGCGAAGGCAGCGACGATCATGGACCCAAGAGCGCCGGCGCCGATAACTGCGAATGACTTGTAGGCGGACATGTTGGTGCCCAAATTACAGAAACCCGCTTCCTTTAAGTCGTGGCCGCCTCCGTCTTGGTAATCCACGCGGTGATCCACTACGACAGAGAATGACAAAGCGGCAGGCGAAATAATTCAAAGAAAGCGGGCTTCCGCGGTTTAGGTGGGAATGACGTTTGAGCGAACTCGTTTGTAAGGCGGTTTGTAAGGCGGTTTGTAAGGCGGGCTGAGCGGAGTTTGCATCTGTTCATGTACTGATGATAAGAGTTAACTTTTCGACCTGCAAAAATGGCGTGGCCCAGCGCCAATTAGCTTTTTTGGCGTGGGCGTGGGCGCTTGGTGGGACAAGCCGATTTGCTCACGCCATCAAAGCCCACGCCGATTTGTCGGTATGGCCCGCCAAAATCAATTTGGTTGAGAAAGTGAATTAAAGGCATGTAGTCAGGACTATGCCTATGGGGGCACCTTCTAAAGATCCATAGTGTCCTGTTACTTCAAGATGCATAAGCTCAAAGCACTAATTCTGTGGTAAATTCCATATTTGTCCCTGAGTTGACATTCCACAGGCCTAGAATCCACTGAATCACTGGCTTGTCTTGTTATATGAGAAGTGGGGATGTTCAAGAGGCACTGTATCCTACTAGTACCCGTTGCGCCGCCGCCCCTGTGCAACCTAAGACGAAGCATCCAGGAGCGTCAATACAATGATGAATAGCAGCGAGACATTTGGGAATATCAACAAGATGCCGCCGACGGTTCGAATATCCAGCGAGACGCAAGGAACAAGTGAACCTATTCATGGAGGGCCTCTGTCTATCTCCAACAAGACGCCGTCGACGGTTCGAATATCCAGCGAGACGCAAGGAAACCAGCGAACCTATTTATGGAGGGCCCCTGTCTATCTCCAACAAGACGCTGCCGATGGTTAGAATATCCAGCGAGACGCAAGGAAACCAGCGAACCTATTTAAATAATGGAGGGCCCCTGTCTATCTCCCTACTCTCCGTTTGAATAAAAAAACTTCTTATTCCAGTAATATATATTTTGTTATTTTCTAGGAGAAAAATTCCAAGGAATTCATAACCGCAAAATTGAACACCATATTCACTGACTCATTCCCTTGTAATTCCCGCTCCAATACCAGAATATAAAAAGATTCTTGTCGGTCAGCATTGTCTGAAAAGTCGGATTTAGCTGACACAACCTGATCATGATCAGTTAATATAAATGATTACTGAGGCTTAGAAGGCCTGATACCGAGAACCTTTCGAAAGGTATCGGCATTCTATGATCCGATAAGTCACAGTAATTGTTTATAAGGATTGGGTTCTTCCGACACGAATAAGACTCAGACCCTTCTCTGCGTCTATCATGTCCAACGCTTCTAGAAACACCAAGATTTGCATCCTTGGCGCAACTGGTATATTCAATAGACCCCTTACCAACTCGCTCTACTAATATCTCCGCAGGTTATGTCGGCGGCACTATCCTGCGGCGTTTGGTAGAGCACCCGAGGGCCGCGACTTTCGAAATTACGCTGCTTGTGCGCGACCCGCTGAAGGAACAGAAGCTCAGCAGCCCAGGCCTGGGCCTCAAAGTCGTTGTGGGCTCGCACGCAGACACCACCCTGCTCGAGGCGTTGTCAAGCGAAGCCGACGTCGTGTTCGCAGCAGTATGCGCACGATTGTCCTCTGGACGAACGACTCACGAGCTTTTCCCAGGCAAACGGTGACGACCTTATCGCCGCACAAGCGCTGTTGATCGGATCGAAGAAAAGGTATCAGTCAACCGGAATTCCTCAAATTTTCATTAATACCGTGAGTCCACTATAACTTGCATCGCGGCGATTTTGAATTCATATTACCTTCTGCCATTATCAGTCCGGAGCAGGTCAGTAAAGGTTTCATCGCTGTGCAGAGAGCATAGCTGATTCGCCACACCTGCTGAACTAGCTTGTCTCTTGGATGACGCGAGGGGGATGTTCAACGGCAAAACCGTGTACGACGATACCAACGCAGAGCAGCTGGATACTCTCGATCCGAAGCTGCCGAACAGAAGTGTTGATCTGGAAATTTTGAAAGCAGACGAAGAAGGTCGCGTCCTCGTTCTCCTTCATTACACAGCGCAGAACTCATCATATGCAGGCTATATCAAAAGCTACATCGTTATGCCGGGCCTCGTTTTTGGTATTGCGACGGGAAGGTTCGTTGAGATGGGACTGCAGAACCCTCATACTAGGCTGCTGCCGTTCATGATCCGTCTCCTCCTTGCCTTGGGAGAGGGCGCAACGGTCGGCGATGGAAAAAATGTGTGGCCGTGCGTGGAGATCCACGAACGTGAGTTCCGGCTTCACGCGTTAAACCCCGTAATACTGAGTCATATTACCAGTTGGAGATCTGTATGTGAAGCTATACGACACGATCGCAGAAGACCAAAAGATCGGACATGGCCGGCAAGGCTTCTACTTTGCTACAAATGGCGAATTCTCCATGTACGACATCGCAAAGGAAACCAGTACGGCTTTAGCGGCATTCGACAAGGCCAAGAGCGCACCGCCCAGACCTTTTACTGAGGAAGAACTGCAGAAATACTTTCCAGTGCGTTTATTTATTCCCATCCAACCTGGATCTAAACGGTTTACATTTAAGAATGACGTCTTTGTTCGCTTCTTCGGCGGCAACGCACGCTGCGTGGGGAATCGTTCTCACGCATTGGGGTGGAAGCCCGTCAAGACCGAGAAAGATCTTGTAGCCAGCGTGAAGCCTGAGGTTGAGGCGCTGTTGCGCAAAGAGGAGAAATAATTTTTTCAGCGCGCGAAGGCGACCAGATGCCTTTGATTGTGAAACCATGTACGGTATTGTATTGGTTTTGAATGAATGCGTCCCCAATGCCGCTGGAGGACACAATTTTGGTTTGAAGGCTATCTGAACCGCCAGAAATTTATAAGGAGTAGGGCTAGTTAACGACGGGAAATGGCCCTGGACCGATGCTCCAATTGAACCTTCCTTTCATCCTATTTTGCAGCACAGTTCCCCCACTTTTACTCAAGCCGCTCTTCCATCCGTAATAATTGTCACTGACGTGCGCACAATTTTGTTTCATGGCTGAACTTGAATCGCGATGCGGTATAGTTATCAGAACATCTACATCGTCACCGGTGGCCTATTTATCTGACAAGGTCGCACGGTTCGGAAACGGGAAGAAGAACATTCGTAGTACTTATGCTTATTTTTTACCCACAAAGTCATTTTTTACCTCGTACTTGTTTGAACCTCCTCGTCATGCTACATCTATAATAGTTTCACAAACCAAAACTTGTTTTGAAAGCTTGGTGTCTTTCCGTGGTCAACTTTGTCCGACGAAAAGTCATTATGTAATCCCCGGCAAACTCCGATCGATCCTCTCGCGCGAAGCGCGGCCCGAGCGTAAACTGTGGATTTTTCGGTTTGTGCCTCGCCGCTTGCTGGCCATCCCACCCTCCTCCTCATGCTACATCTATAATAGTTTGAATGTTGGCTGCAGCACAGTTGAGTTCCAATGCAGTTCTGTCTTGGGCGTCTCCAGTTGAGGTGATGTCATCACGGAGATTGCCTACTTCAGCGAAGTTGAAGGAGGACGCAGATATGGTTTAACTGATGTAATAGGCATTCAGATTTTGGGATAGGCATTCGAGCCATCAATAGGCATCACTGAGTGCCTATGCTACTAAAGTTGTCATGCCTCCCCCGAACCCCGTTTAACCTCATGTAGTATGATGCTAGCCTGCTCTTTCAATGTTACCCTCCTCTATTGTTGCACACCGTGGAGTTGAGGCCATCCAACCGCTGTCGCCTCAGATGCCCCCTCTGCGTTGCACTAGCACTGCCACATTGCCAAGCCTTTCGTGAGCTGATGCCGAACTGGGTGTGCACACTGGATGCATCCCCATCAACAGTCGTCGACCGCATCTGTACGCCCGCAGGCTTATAGAATCACGGAGAGATTACCGATTATTGACGGGAGATCTGGCATCAACGGGGAAATGTTGAAAATGGTTGCAGACGAAAATCGGATCCTCCACATTCAGGAGATTCATAGTGGACATGATCCCTTGGAAGACACTGCACCGTGCCAGGGACATAGTTGACGAGATGCACAGCACCACGATGGACTTATCTTGTCAAAGAAAGAAGCGGTGGCCCGAGGGCAATTGGAAATAGCAGATGATAATAAATACATCATAAGTCTTCTGCGTGCGCTTAATTCACTGCCCTATTAACTACGTTGGATACTCACCTCCTTCCAGTCAAGGGAAACCTGACGGCAAACGAAAGACTTTCCCTGACTGATGACGAACTCGTCGCACAGACGGGGTGGGATTTCTTTTCTTGTTTTTCCATTTCGTACTGATTCTGTGCTCCCAGGATGATTATTTCTGCAGCAGCGGATACAACATCCTCTGCCCTAGCTCGAATATTCCAGTCCAGAAAAAAACTGCGTGCCATAACATCGATCCCTATTCCGAAAGGCACGACGGTATATATTGCCGTCGGTGCTGCGAATCACAACAGGCACATATGGGGCGATGACTGTCATGAAACGAGTGCATTCAGGACTAACCCCTATTTCTTTTTTCGAATTGCAGGATATATTTTGGCCGCACTCCAAAATATATCCAGCACACGACAACAGTTGTCAGACACAACCAATGTGGAGAAGACATACAGGGGGGGAACTAGGATACAGACAAATAGGAGGACGATCGGGTTCGACAACGTGGAAACCGACTGCAGTAAATTTAGTATATGAACCAGTAGATAGAATCATGTACAGTAGATTCTATCTCGCCTAAACTCCGGTTTTGCTTTGGCTATAAGCACTACTTGAAGACTTGACACTCGACACTCATCCATTGCGGGGTTCGCGTTACCTATACCCTGCATTCACTATCCCGCATCTCGGCCGCTTCCTGCCACATAGTGGTGAACCACTATGGGTCTACAACTACATTACGGGATAGGCGGGTTCCATTCGCATATACCTATACAGTGGTTCACTCGGTCCCGGTGGGCGATATTCACGACCGACTTAAAGCCGACCCAAGGGCCATCACTGACAATGACGCTCTCGAATTTAAACCGGAGCATTGGGACAATGGTAATGCGCCCGTGCCCAGTGCCACCCCGGATGAAACGAATGTTGGTTGGCACCACAAGCAATGGATCAGGTCTGTGTGAAATCCAGGCGTGTCCGCACATAAAGCTTACCGCTTCAGCATTAATGAAGTCCAGTTACTCTTCAGTCATGGTGGTTATTTTTCGGCTTTCAAACATACTGTATATCGGGGAGATCCGTCAGGGTCCTCAAGGATAAATGCCACGTAGAGGCAAGCCCTTGTGCTGCAGGACAACCGGGGCCCGAGGTGCATAGATAGTAATTGGACAGAGAGGGATGGGTTCAGCAAAAGAAATAATTGACCGGAGGGTGCCATTATATAAAGGCTGTGGGTATTTTGGATTTGGCGAAATTCGGGGTCAGAAATCATTGTGAGCCATCAATGAATGGCTGTGAACAAGATGTGAAGTTACAACTCACCAGAACCACGCGAAACACATTTATTTGTGAACTCACAATGAACTCATTGGGACTGTCATAATGAGAATCACAGTGATGCCAAGCAGATTCAATGTCTACATTGATGACTTGGAGGGATTAGCATTATGAAGTGCTGGGAAACATTGTGAACCGCTGTGAATGGTCGTGAATGGTCGTGAATGCCGATGATCCCCGATTATTGATCCCGATCACAAAACCAATTTATTTTTGTCCGATGGCGGCCTTCATATGATATACTGGTGATCTCTTGCTCCTCACTCTTTTCACCACTAATCCTCTGTGTATCCAGTACTATGATACTTACATGAATATACTCCCTCTACTCGTGCTTCCCTGAGCTCATCCTTGGCCACCGCGCATCGCAAACACGCAGCCTCCCCGGCCCTCCCGATCGCCTTATGCCTCCAGTTTGGGATCTTCTAGTGGCCCCGGCTGGTGCCTGAGTTGCAGAGGCACCTGGAGGGACCTAGACAGGAAATTCCGCAAAAAATCACCCCATCTTGGTGATACCCGCTGTTTTTTGATGCAAGGTCACATGACTAAGCCTCAGGCCAAACAAGTTGTGAACATATTCAGGAAGGTGGAGGTGGCCGGAGTCACTAGGACAGGAAAATCGGGTACATTGATGCGATCATATTCCATATTTGGTCAGAGCAATTTGGCCAAGATCTAAGCTTAGGAAGGGCATTTTAGTTTTTCAATATGAACTATAGACAGAGGCAAGCAGAGGAACCCGGAGGGACTCAGATAGGAAAATTGGGTACATCAAACTGATCGTGCTGCATTTTTAATCGGAGTGATTTGGCCAAGATTGAAGCTCAGGAGAAGCATTTTATTATATTCAATACAATACTGATTGAGATTACAAGTGGAGGCAAGCGGAGGCACCTGGAGGTGCCCAGATAGGAAAATCGGGTGCATCAAACTGATCATGCCCCAGTTTTGATCGGAGTGATTTGGCCAATATTTGAGCTCAGGGAGGGCACTCTTGTATATCTCATCTGAGAATAGGGCACCATATTCTGTAGGGCTGCTTTTAGGCGGGCGAAACGAAGGCACATCGTCGTTTAATGCCGTTGTACGAATGGAAAGAATGTCCGCAATCTAAGCAGGTCTCAGCGGATGTCAGAATAAGCTGGGAGAGAAAAGAGGGCAGTGGAAACGGGGAGAGTATGATGGAAGGGGATAAAGGACAACAATGAATAGAGGGAGAGAGGAACGTACATGAAGAGGGGTCCCGGGCACAGCACTGAGGTTGGAACCGTCACAAGGGCGGAGGTGGGGGAGCTGCGGCGCAATGGGAGATTACCGAATATTGCAACGGGCTCCCAATTCGGGGCTCGATATCCCTAGTCAAAAAACAAAAACCCGAAAAAAATAATCCAATTGCAGTGAGTTACCAGCCTACAGTCTCCAGATGACTGGGGTGCAGTGTAGGGAACACACTCTTTCTTCCTTGTACCACGCAACGAAATTACATAAAAGAAGGAGAGAACCCGGTTCGACTCCCAGCTAGTTTCTAACTCGGTTTCTCGACTTGAGTCAGGAGACTCTCAAAGATCATAGGTTGTCTCTTGATTCTTCTTGTTTGCTGAAAAGCTCAAATCAATCAATCATAGATCAATAAACAGGATTTAGCAGTCACGTACTAGGTATTTGATAACGCCGTCCAGCAGCGGATTACTTCTTCGTCACATCCCTGAGCCTCCCACTTCAAATTATTCTGCCATCTCTTCTCAAGGTCATCCTCGCTGTAATTCGGCCCTGCTTCAGGCGCACTCTCGTCCAACTCTTCATCCGACTGGTCAGGGGTGGCTCGGACTATACTCTCCGTTAAATAGCCTTCCCAACGGGCAATTAAGTCAGGTTGGGGGTAAGGGGATGTCTACAAGACTATGAGACTTGGCTAACAGCGTGTGGGATCTCACCTTTAACCATTGGACAACATCATAGAACTCAACGGGTTCAAGACCGACCTCTTCATGTAAAAATACACGCCACGATACATGCCACGGTGGATGGAACTGGTGGAGTTTTTGTAGCAACTCGGGGTCAGATTGTGGTGAAGATCGAATGTGTCGACCCCATTCATGTCGCTGTAAAAATTCCCTGTGAAGTTTTTGTACTTTATCATCCAGAAACGATACTTAACAATCTGCTTACCAGAGTATCATGAGCAGGTCTCCGTTTCCAATCCGCTGCATGAGTTGGATGAATCCACAGGCCAAGTCCCTTGAAACCATGGCCTTGGGGTAGAGACAATCTAATTCCTGACAAAGTGTAGGAAGGAAAACGAATAGCATGTGAAAAGCATCGGATTCCTGAGTTATGAATGGGCGTAGAAGGCAGATGGGCCCGCGAATATCATCCCATGATAGATCAAGTACAATGCGGATTTGAAACAAATGCCAATCAAAACAATAGTCCGGATTGTTACCATCAGAAGGAAAAAGCAGTTGACATGCTTGGAGGATGCGAACGAGGCAGGGCGACTGCAACAAGAGCGCCCGGAAGGCCACTAGAGTGGTGTGCAATTCACCGTTCATCTGGGCCTGCAAAGCACATATGATGTGGAGGGACGGGGCCAAAATCTGCGCATTTGTCCTTTGCAGAGATTGCGTATCGCGTTCTTCGAGCAATTTGTTCGCCACGGAATCATTAAAACCTTCGTACAAGTGGATAAAGCGATAATCTTCCCAGCACTGGACGAGATCTTCAGGAACAGGGTGAATTGCCTACATGACGGAGCAAAATATGTGGGACAATAGCATGGGAGATCAGAGGACACACTTTCAGCCAGACCAAAAACTTGTCCATCTCGGAATCCTTGATGTGTTCCCAGAAGGTGACATCCGGATTGACCAGTCGGAGAAGGGGCACGAAATCCACGGAAGGTATTTGGGAAACAACATAGCGCATCCAACATCCTCCGAGTGCGAGTTCCCTGGGAAGAGCAGAATCAAGAAATGGTTTGTTAGTGCTGTATGTGCACACACCAACGAAAACCAAGATCAGACCAATCTTTCGGTGGACTAGGGTTAGAATTGTGCGAGCTAATCTTGTGTGGTGCTGTGGGGGACCAACATAGAAGATTGATGACTGTTCTTGGTTTTTCAAGAAGTCGTGAAACGAGGCATGGTGCCCATATACCGCCAATCCAACATACTTAGGACCGAGTTTGAGGACTGAGTGCAGCGGACGGAGAATTAATGAAACAGTGCCACGTTCGAGACAAAGGAGGTCATCAATCTCCTCCGTATTATAACGTGCGTTGGTCGGACAGTTGACGATTACATTCAAGATGTCGCAAAGACCGGAGCGATGCTGGACAGGAACTCGCAATAGGATTTGGAGGTACAGCTGGTCAAGGGCCGCGAATGGTGATGTTGTATGGTGTGGGACAAGAATGATGTCCAGTTGCTTGGCAGGATGGAAGTACTCGTCATCAACAAACTTGATAACTGTAGAAGCGTAGATGAAGTAGCCAGACGATTTTTGAACCAATGTTTCCAGAATCTCCGACGACGGCCACGGAGTGGGAATATTTCCCATGGCGTGATGTTCGCGATGAATACGGGAAAATTCGGCACAGAGGAAAGTCCGGACGTCTTCAAATGACTGTTCAGTATTGGTGACATCAACGAGTCCCTGGAGGGACTCTGCGTCGAATGTTTCTCGGATATGAGGCTCTGGTCTGCTGGCAACAAGGATTCGAAGCTGAGGGCCATCGTCTTTGACAGTAGATCCTATCAACTGCAATATTTCATGTTGGATATTGTTCCCTTCGCACTCGTCCAGACCGTCGATAAGAAGAACTGAGGGAGTAGGATCATGGAGCAATTTGCATGGCTCAACGATCAAGCTGCGGAGTTGCACATCCATGCCTCTACCTAGAACAGATGGGTCCATTTCCACACTTCGAGAGATCAGGCTCTGCAGTTGGGGCCGAGAGGTTGCGAGTTGGTAAGCGAGCGTTGCAAAAAGCACTTTTGCATTCCCGCAAGTCTGGTGGCCGCTTTTGAAGAAAAAGCTTCCACCAAGCCGCCCTGCATCTTGCAATCGCTGGCAGAGGCTCTGCATGACAGCAGACTTCCCTGCCCCAGCAGGGCCATGCAACCACCGGATGGGATACCCCGAGTTCGAGGCAGTCGCCCAGTGAAAGAGTTTGTTGAGTAACTCTATGCGTGTGTTGGGATGGCATTTGGGTTGGGGGAAACTCTCTGTGGAGTTGTACAGTGCGTCCATGGCAATCGCACGATAGAGAATATGCATTCCTGGTTCCCCATGGTTCTGGTTAACGGTCTCTGCAGTGATAAATGTTCCGCCATGGAAAGATTGTGGCTGCCGGGGAACTTGGTTTCGACGCTCAAAGGCAAATGTCCGAGGATTACTCTGGCCTAGCCAAGTCGAGAGATTATTGATGTTCACTTGATCAATGGGCTGCTGATACTCAGAGGTATAGCGGAATTGTGGGGCCAAATTTTGGAAATGGGATGCCCCATTGGGATCCAATTGTGATGGGAAAGGATCAGATGTGACCGTCATGGAGTGTCTCGAGAAAGAGACGAGTGGGCCGGATGATGGGTTTCCCGCATTGGAATGTGTCATTGAAGGGTGTGGGCGAGAGGAGACACCTTTTTGACATGAGAAGCATGAAAGGTTGTGAATTTCTTTCACAACGCACCATACGGTATCGACCTAGCATGGCGCAGATTTCTTGCAGGACCAGATAATTCACGACCAGATCCCTCAAAGTCAAACCACCCAGCTGCCACCTCCAAAGTACTGTCTGCTGCGAGTCGCAGATGCGAGTCATCCTGTTGGGGGTTCTGAATGACAACGTCACCAGAAACCGTATAAAAAGTTGAGCCGTGAATCTGGAAGTCACTACTATCGTTTAGAAACAATATTTGGGAGACAAAACTGGGCATACAGAAAGTTTTCGACCGCATTGATATCATAATTCAGAGCGGGGCCCTCGCCGACGCCCCCACCACCACCTTGAACACCACCCCCTCCCCCATTGCCTCCCCTGCCGCCTGGGCAAAAATAAGTAATATGAAGTTGGTCACAACCAATTTTGCTCGCACCAGAGATGTAGTTATTTACTGTTTGGGATTCAAGATCCCGGCGATGCATGGCACGTGAAGAGTGTAGGCTGTATTGAAGTTGTATACAAGAGACAGAACCGACAGATGAGGGGAATGTACTGCAGCAGCAATGGACGTCGAGGCAGAAGACAAGATTGATGCTGTGCAGCTTCATGGAGATTGTCACAGCAACAGCACAGCAGGCACTTTCGCACGATGAATCTTTGAGATCTAAGTCAACCTCACGTGCCATGCCTTTGAACGAAGGAACGGAAATTTGCACCTTCTGCTCTGCTCCAAAACAATCGTGTTCCCGATATGGCATAGGTCCCTCAGATGCCGCCACGCAAGAAATTGGCCGGCGAATTCTCTTGGGCCAATGCACAACCCGAAATGAGCGCAACTTTTTTTAGTTTCACCGCATGGAAAGATTGAAAAACGCACCTTCCGACCGAGGGCGGCCTAGAGGCTGCTAAATGTTGCACAGCATTCTGACGCTGCCTTATCTCCAGGTTCGCAACCCCGAAAATGCACACTAAACATTCCGATATCGCGGATGAGACAAAAAATGGGTGTCGACCCATGGTGAAACCCATCGAGAGCACACAACATACGCATTGCATGAGTGTTGAAAAGTCCGGCACCTTTTCGCGCCCCATACACATTGACGGGAGAGTCTACAATGTTATATTCATGCTATGAAGACTCAACTCGCCTCAGGAAAACCCATAACAAACGATGGCGGCTTACCATCATTGGAGCCAAGGCCGAAACTGAACCATTAGAGAAGTGACTCCATCTTCTGGTTGAATGCCTTCGCATGATGACGATACAACTTCATATAGTATAATGTTTGTTCCATTTAAGAAAAGTATGGGTGGTATGGTGCTCGACAATTTTTGACTGACGCTCGTCCAGTCCTGAGCTATTGGTGGTGATATCCTAACTCAAATCAGTAATGCGGGGACAAAGAAAGTAGTGATATTACCCAAGACAACCTCGAGATTGCGCGTCGTTGAAATGGGGATCAGTGCACGAATGAAGATTGGAGCGAAATGTTGACCCGCGTCAGTGCCTGGCTTCTTGAACCAGATGATCATGCCAATGCTTTTGAGACCGGGTGCCCAATTGTTCCCGAGGTAGTGGATGGCACCCAGGAGCGACCGTCTCGTTCCGACTGCCTCCTTGAAGATGTCGAGTGAGACGGCATTTGCAGGAGCAGAGGAGTGGACGTGAGTTCTGGACACCACCGGATGAAAGTCGAGACCTATGACGCACTTCAGGCCACTACCTGGACCTACCAAAAGGGCCAAAGGCCCCGGTTTGAATGATGGGCCCAAAGGGCTTCGGCCAGGTGGGGGAATCCCGGGATGGCTCCCAGGTGTAGAGAAAAAGTGCTTGGGAGCTCCTGGTGAAACCGAAAAATTTGGCCGGGAGCTCCCAGACATGTCACGTCACACATTGGTGTCTGGGGTCCTTTTGCTTCAAAAATGCCATTTTGCGGCACATTTGGTGCCTGGCTCACTAGATACTGGCCTTGGCCTGTATATTAATTAATCACCCATCTGTGCTGCAGGGCATGAGGCAAATGTGCCAATGAAGACAAAGGTCCTGAATGTTCAGTTACATTGGGATTCAATAGAAAAGGTGGGTTTGAATTGGTCTCTTGTGTTGACACCCATCAAATATAATTTATAGTGGTTGTTATTCTAACATCAAAAGTGCTAATAATAGTAATATGGTGTTTTGGTAATTCACCTGCCCTAGGCAGGAGCTCCCACCCAATCCCCAACAAGATTGGGAGCTCCTGGCTCATTTAAATCTTGGGTGGGAGCTCCCACCCCATTCCCAATATTCCTGGGACATCCCCAGGATCTCCGGGAGCTCCCACCCAATCCCCAGGAATGGCGGGAGCTCCCGGCCCACTTCAGGTTTGTACGGGGGCTCCCGGCCCATTTCAAAAATTGTGTGGGAGCTCCCGCCCAATCCCCAGGAATGGTGGGAGCTCCCGGCCCACTTCAGGTTTGTACGGGAGCTCCCGGCCCATTTCAAAAATTGTGCGGGAGCTCCTGCCCAATCCCCAGGAATGGCGGGAGCTCCCGGCCCATTTTACATATCAGCTGGGAGCTCCCGTGATATGTAAAATGGGCCGGGAACTCCCAGTGCACCCAAAACCCACTAGCATCCTATTCTATCACGACAATCAGCCAAACAACTACAATCATCCAAAAAAGGAAATAAGATATTTTAATACCTGATGAACTTGCCGATGCTCAAAAAGGTCAAAAAAAGAAAAAAAAAGTGCGTGTAGCAGGAGTTGAACTCAAGAGCATAGCCATCATTTATCGCCGGCTGTGGGAATTTATTTTGCGTTTTGTGCAACCACCAGGGGCTCTTTCCCAGAACCGTCAGTACGGTCCGAGAGCCCTCGGCAAGCTCTACAACTTTGGTTTTGACCATATTTTTAGACACGAATCACTGATTTCCTTTTTTGGCCACTACACCTTTGCCCAAAAAAGGAAATTACAGTGTTTTCCCCTTCCTTTGGTCAGAATTCAAACATTTTGGATGGTCTAACTCATTGGGCAGGATGGAATTCACCATAGAATATGATGTGAAGCATACTCAGAAGGACTACACCTCTGTGAGAGGCAGGTAATGGGCAGAGTGATACATTCACCTCTGCAGCATCATATCTTCATGATATAATTACACAGGTCTCAGGAAGACATTCCTACCTACTGATGAGTAGTATAACTACATGCTTATTGTACTAGAATAGACTCCCAGGAAGAAAAGGAGCATGTTTGGATCCTAGTTCATCATGCCATCATTGCTTCATTGCCAGGTCATGCATCGATCTGGCATGTCAAAAACCCCATCATAGAACAATCACTATGTGTAAAAAGATGTCTGATGGGTGTTGGCCCACAGAGCTGAGCCATGAGCAAAGATTAAGTGTGTTGATGTGTTTCTATGCATTTTCAGCTCATTTGCTCTGATTGTAAGGTTCAGAATGGAGGGGAAGAGTTCAAAAAAAGTTCCACTGCTCTTCCCAATGTCTGGATCCCAGAATTGTGCCAATATATGGGCTTGAAGCTTTAGAATGTCACATGACATTTTTCGCTTATTTGGTGAATAGGGCACCATCCAGAGCAGCTACTGCAAAATAAACACTCAAAATGAAAAGAGACATGATGAAAGATCAATATTCAACTGTATCCCAAAAAATTTGGCCAAGTTTCAGGTAAGTGGTATTTTCGAGGGCTTGAGATAAACAGCAGTATGCAGTGCACTTAATGCTTATGGATGAAAACACTATATGGCCAAATCTTGACCAAAATCCTTCAAATAAACTGTAATATCTGTCTTTCATCATGTCTGTTCGCTTTTCTGTTGTTTATATTATGCTATTGGCTCTACATGAACCCTAATCCACCAAAAAAGCGAAAAATGTCACTTGAGATTGTGGATCTTCAAGGACCTATATTGGGATGATTCTTGGCTTTCTATGTTCAGATATCTTGTAATATCTGGTTTGAATCCTTATCCCACATTGTTCACTGGTGACACATGTAAATTTGGGTGAATAGTCATTCTGAGCATGTTGACCTTTAATGAGGATCTAGCAATGAACAATTGAGTCAATGGCCTCACTCATGTTTTTATATAGATGATATGGGGCCTAGGATCATAAATGCAACAATTTAGCTGACTATATGCCATCACAATGAAGCCAACATGGTGTTTCAGAATATGGTTAGAATATACTCTCCTGGTTACTCAAGAGCTGTTTTACTATGTGAAGGTCATGTCCATGACATGGGGATATATTGTATTAGTGCATGGATCATATTCATCGGCCATGTTCCCAAGATATTCATGTTGAGAGATGAATGCATCACTCTGCCCATTACCTGCCTCTCACAGAGGTGTAGTCCTTCTGAGTATGCTTCACATCATATTCTATGGTGAATTCCATCCTGCCCAATGAGTTAGACCATCCAAAATGTTTGAATTCTGACCAAAGGAAGGGGAAAACACTGTAATTTCCTTTTTTGGGCAAAGGTGTAGTGGCCAAAAAAGGAAATCAGTGATTCGTGTCTAAAAATATGGTCAAAACCAAAGTTGTAGAGCTTGCCGAGGGCTCTCGGACCGTACTGACGGTTCTGGGAAAGAGCCCCTGGTGGTTGCACAAAACGCAAAATAAATTCCCACAGCCAGCGATAAATGATGGCTATACTCTTGAGTTCAACTCCTGCTACACGCACTTTTTTTTTCTTTTTTCTTTGGTTTTGACCTTTTTGAGCATCGGCAAGTTCATCAGGTATTAAAATATATTATTTCCTTTTTTGGATGATTGTAGTTGTTTGGCTGATTGTCGTGATAGAATAGGATGCTAGTGGGTTTTGGGTGCACTGGGAGCTCCCGGCCCATTTTACATATCACAGGAGCTCCCAGCTGATATGTAAAATGGGCCGGGAGCTCCCGTACAAACCTGAAGTGGGCTGGGAGCTCCCACCATTCCTGGGGATTGGGCGGGAGCTCCCACACAATTTTTGAAATGGGCCGGGGCTCCCGTACAAACCTGAAGTGGGCCGGGAGCTCCCACCATTCCTGGGGATTGGGTGGGAGCTCCCACACAATTTTTGAAATGAGCCGGGAGCTCCCGGAGATCCTGGGGATGTCCCGGGAATATTGGGAATGGGGTGGGAGCTCCCACCCAAGATTTAAATGAGCCAGGAGCTCCCAATCTTGTTGGGGATTGGGTGGGAGCTCCTGCCTAGGGCGGGTGAATTACCAAAACACCATATTACTATTATTAGCACTTTTGATGTTAGAATAACAACCACTATAAATTATATTCGATGGGTGTCGACACAAGAGACCAATTCAAACCCACCTTTCCTATTGAATCCCAATGTAACTGAACATACAGGACCTTTGGCTTCATTGGCACATTTGCCTCATTCCCTGCAGCACAGATGGGTGATTAATTAATATACAGGCCAAGGCCAGTATCTAGTGAGCCAGGCACCAAATGTGCCGCAAAATGGCATTTTTGAAGCAAAAGGACCCCAGACACCAATGTGTGACGTGACATGTCTGGGAGCTCCCGGCCAAATTTTTCGGTTTCACCGGGAGCTCCCAAGCACTTTTTCTCTACATCCGGGAGCACCCCGCATCCCGGGATTCCCCCACCTGGCCGAAGCCCTTTGGGCCCATCATTCAAACCGGGGCCTTTGGCCCTTTTGGTAGGTCCAGGTGGTGGCCTGAAGTGTATGACGCAGGCAACCTCGAGGCACGTAAGTTGTTTTCTCCACGACCTGCATAAGGCTTACAGATGTTTGCCTGAACGTGCTCTCGACGATGATCGAGAATTTCGTAGGGCCGTCAGATTCCACTTTTCCAAAGACAAAGTCAGGGGTTATCGTGTCGCCGCTGTGAGTGCCGCGGCGGAGCTGAATCTGAGTATTGGTTTCCCAGATGAACTGAGGATCGTGTTCTGGGACTGCCAAGGGCGATTTTATTATCCACTTGAAGCTTTCGTGAACATCACTGGGTCACCTCACGATCAGAATTCCGGTATCAGAGAAATATTGAAGCCTATAATTGGATTGAATGAGCCCAGAGCATGTAATACGGAGGATGGCACAAAATTTGCCCCCAGATCTTCAGGGACTTTCGCCGATAACTCATGCTGTAGCACCAAGTCAGCACATATCAAAGAGCCATAGTTATAAACCTACCATGTGTCCAACACATTTACGAGTACTTATGTAATAAGGATCGTCCCTTTCAAAACTCAGATCACCCATTTTCTTAGTTTTCGAGACTAGTGACGCTGATCGTTGAGGGGCTTTTTAGTGGCTGTGTTGTGATAAATTGGGGGCAGTGCTTAAATTTGATTCAAATATTTGTAGTCTTTTTAGTGGCTGCAATGTTTACTGATGTTATTTTCCATCAAAACGGGATTTTTCACCGAGTACAAAAACTTTTTGTTCTTTGCTGTTGTTACTTTTGAGGGGCCCCCTGCCAATTTCCGCCGTCAAGATGCCACTCTAGCTCAGCAACCGTTGAATATGGTCTTCTACTTGAAGAGAGACAATTGCAGCTGTGTACTTTGGCTTCAATTTATTTGGAATACCTGTGGTCCTGTCGGAAATATGAGGTCCTTTAAGAGGGGTTCGATCCGGCCCGATCCGAGAT
Source organism: Mycena rebaudengoi (assembly GCA_029282285.1). Taxonomy (NCBI): domain Eukaryota; kingdom Fungi; phylum Basidiomycota; class Agaricomycetes; order Agaricales; family Mycenaceae; genus Mycena; species Mycena rebaudengoi. Next base: position 23,416 of record JARJCX010000316.1, on the reverse strand, counting down.
CCGGTCTATTCCGGGTATGGCACACCGATTCAGTGGTCTTACTTTTTTTTCTATTCGCTGGAGAGAGAGTGGTATGTAGAAAGCACTGATCAAATAGCTGCCCTGATTTTAGTGCATTCAGAACGGGCCACCATGGCTGAAAGGTGTGTGCCAAGTGTGTGCAGCTTTGGTGCAGCTGATCGGCCCGTTTTGTTGTTCATTGTGGACTGTCATCCCATGTGGCATCAATGCTTGTAAGCCTGTAATACATATTCACTTTGTTGTTTCTATCCTTGAACTTCAGCCACTGTGAAATACCGAAATGAGAAGGGAGATCACGTGTAGCTGCTCACCCTCTGTTGCCCTCCATTGCTAACAGGGCCATACAGCGTGTCTCTTCACTCTTGTTCAGGTGCGGAAATAGTTAGTCCTTCGCCTATTACACTGTAGCCTGAGAGAGATAAATTGAATTGAATCAAGAGCTATCTTCTGCCATTTCTCGTGGAAACCCTTGGGAAACCTGAACACTTTGTATCTTGGCACATTCCGTCGGTAGTTGCCGAAGGTCGCAAGAGCTGGAAGCAGTCTGTAACTGAACGGGCCGTCCTTGAAGGACCTTCCTCTTGAGATTGGTATTTTCACTGAATATAGAAAAACTCCTTGTTCTCTTTATCATGTCTGAAGGGCTCCCAGCCAAAAATTTGCGCGGAACATACCTTATTATTTCAATCAATTCAACAGTCACGCATCACAGGGGTTTGTCAATTGCGAATAATGGTGCTGTGTCACGGGTCACAGGGGTATCTGTCGAACTGGCCCAGCCGATCATTATGCCAAAATGCATCGAAGAGGCGCAAAAAAGCTCGATTTTAACGAAAATTCCGGTTCGTTTGTTGAAATTTTCCATCTGGTCACGTAAAATTTGGCTCGTGTCGAATTAGAAAATTGGAAAATTTGCATCACAGTCACACCCCCTGTCGAATTGATTGAAATAATACAGTATTACAGTCAAGCTACAGTAGCTTAGAATCCCATGTGTATTTCCTTCAGGCTTCGTCGACTAACTTCCTACTATTTATTCTGCTTGCCTCTCTGTCCAAGAATCATATGAATTCTACCAATATTGAATGAAATATTGGCAGTTATTGGAAAAGGAGGTCTCTGTCTCTCCCGGTTCGATCAGTTGTCGGACCATTCCGGAGCTGTCGCCAAACTATGCCGCCCACAAGAATCTGTGCACTTACTGTGCGCATTCACCGTTTGCTCGGTTTTGGTTACACACCTTTTTGTGAGTGTTGGTTCCTATAAAAAAATCTGGATAGTGGTCGGAATTTATAGCGGCAGGGGTGTGACTGAATTTGTGGGGAGTGAGGCTTCTTTAGCATTCGCAGGCCGGACCTGTGAACTAACCTAATTTGTGTGACATAATTCATTGTTTTATTGTTCCGTTGCAACCATAAGACCTCTGTGCCCAAAGCTTTGAAGGGGTGTTGTTTAATGGTATACAAAAATTGTTTACTGACCAGAATAATTTACGAGTGTCTTCAAGTAGTAATCCAAGCTTCAGTTTGTGCCGTGAATTTGCAACATATCATTATGCAGCCAATGGTATGTTTATTGACCAAAAGGAAATTGTACAGAGTTCGCGCACCCGGTTTTGATTTATGTTGCACCCGGAGTTGATCTGGAGTGTGGTATGTGCTGTACACTACTCCACTTTTCTCTTCTGTGCTCCAATATATGAGTTCAAAACCAGCACACTTGTGTACCTAGCAAACAATAATCCGCGACCCATTTGAATCTCACTTTCACTGCCCACCGAGAGGCCCGCGATCGCTCTTTTGATGTGATGAAATTGCAGTTGAATTTTTTAAATTGAGACTGAAATCTGGAGGGTTGAACAAGACAAGTTATACGGACCACCATTAGCATCCTTGGGAAGCTGCAATGGAAAGATAAAGGAAGCCCGACATCTCAATTTGTCGGCTAGTAGAGCTACACATCACAATATTGCACAGTGTCACACTATATCAACCAACTCACACATACAACCGCCTACAGCGGTGTTGATACAGAATACATCTACTCTAAACCCTTCTTTTTTGGATAATGAATTTGTTCATCATTGCTATTACATACAAAAATTAAGTACGAGGTCATGCCGGGTGCAGCCACGGCCCACTACCCCAAGTGGAAGCCACAATTCGATGCACGCGCTCGCGAATCTGTTACTGCTCCGATCATCAGACACGAAATGATGGCAAAAGAAGTGTCATTACAGAGGGCGAAGAATCAGGAGTGATGGGAGCCTGAGGTGAGGGAGAAGAATCGCGGGCACCGGTAGGCAGAGCAGGAACATCGACAGAGGATGCTGGAGTGTGTAGTTGAGGTTTTACGGGGCGAGAAGCCCTCTTTGCGATACGAGATGGGGATGGGTGAAAATTAATGGAGCAGTGGGAGGAACGTAGAGGAAGACGCACCTGGGGGTTAGGAAGAGCGCGATAAGCTGCTGTGGCGCTCATCGTAGAAGGGCCCAATGGCCGAGGTGTCGAATTCTTTCACCCCGTGAGGTAGGGAACTTAGTGGCTCAAAAACGAGGCATTATAGGGGCGTTAATTCAAAACTCGTGGGCGCTGGGAAAAACTCTGCAAAGGATGCGAGGAAGGCGGAAAAACGAAACGAGAATCACGTCGGCGAGATGTACGAGGTGGTGCGGCGCATCCAGCTGAAATAGCGAGTGGGGCTGAAACGGCTCAGGGCCCGAAGCGCTGAATCCCGCCGGCTCGGTGCTAAGTCCTGGTTGGGTCTCCTGCAGCGCAGCCAGCGATCGCCTGTGCCGCTGAAAAGGATTGCGCCAGGCCAAACGACGTGAGATGAAGGACTAGAAAAAACAACGGGAACAACAGGTCGGCATTCCCCCCTGTGGAACTAAATACCCGCCGGGCCGCTTCTAAGTGCGGGGCTTGGGTCTCGTGCAGCGCGCCCAGCAGGCGTCGTAACCCAGAGACGAGAATCTGCGCTCTGATGCAGCCAAGGAAATTTTCAGGTTACTCAGCAGCCGGAGAGTATGGTCTACCTTACTCACCACACGTAGCTGTGGGTTCTAGAGGAGCTGGGGCAGCCGCTACACAGAAGAACCGACGGCGGGCGTGGGAGCAGGCAGCCAGTGCAACACAGGCCCGCAGCATCCACAGCAGAAACTAAGATTGTCTCACGAAAAAAAAAAGGAATGAGTGGCTGGAGGTTTAAACGCTGAAAGTTGTCAGATGAGCAAAAGGCATTCCGCACACACACCTCCTTTACACGACATCGGCGCCGCCGGTGGTATGACCCGGCGCATCGAGACGATGTCGGTGCATCGGTGAGGAAGCGGTGGGGGGAACAAAGGCTACAGACGATCCACCTTTTACTGCGGCGGATAATGGGATTGAAAAGACTGGGGAAGACTGGAGTCCAAGATGGTGGTGATAATGTCGGAAAAAACCCAAATCGGTTGGAACGGATTGAGTCGGATTGTGGGCTTCGGTGGGATTGCAACCGGTCCGAAGCCGCTGGCGGTGTGGCTTGTAACCAGTCTTGAGACATTCAAAGTGTCTCAAGGTGCTTACCATCTTGAGATGGATTTGCACGGCTTGTAAGTCCCTGCTTTCCTGTTTGGGCATGCTGACGATCGAGATATCAATGCAGAGTAGCATGTAATTTAAATTGATCAATCTATCTCATGTACACACGGAAACATATCCTCGTCAATGCAGTCCACCACATAGAATACCTCGCGCGATGCCCCGAATATGGGGCACAACAGCACGCCATGTGTAACATGTTCAAGCACGATGAAGGCGGTTCCGGGACTCCTTTCGCGGATGGGACAATCAGTGCGTATGCGAGCAGCCCATGAGCTCTTGCAGTAAGGTTGGACCATGGCGAGATCAAGAGTGACTTTCTGCGGAAGATGACAACGGAAAACCAGTTCGAGCTGACCGTGTTGCAAGCCACTAAAGTATTTTGACCTTGGAACATCTTGGGACCGGTTGAATGCCGATACAACCCGCCCAGGATTTTTCCGACAAAAATGGAACACGCACAAAAAAACACACAAGCCCAAAACAACGACGGTTTCCACGGCGCGAAAGTCCATCGGGTGGTGCAGCTGCAGGATTGAGGGTGGGATCGGGTGTGTCGGAGAACGGGCGTAGCGTAAATTCGCGAGCCAAATGCTGTGCCATAGACAGGGGGACTCACGGAGCGTGTCGACGAAGGGTCCCCCGCGCGTTTGGTAGAGATCAGCGTCAGCGAGCATGGGGTGAAGCGCGCGCATCGACGTCGAGAACGCGAGACCCCGACTTCCTGACGGGCTCTCAAGGCGAGTGCAGCGTCAGGGCGTCGGGGAGTGAGCGGAGTAGCGGGTTAGGTCCCCCGCGCGTTTGGTACAGATCAGCGTCAGCGAGCAGGGGGTGAAGCACGCGCGAGAACGGGGAACCCCGACTTCCTGACGCGCTCCCAAGGCGAGTGCAGCGTCAGGCGGTCGGGGAGTGGGGGCTTTGCGTGATGGTGGTAGTAAACACGAGGGATCATTGATGGGTTTGTACATGTTGTGTGCACGTGAACGACGCGTGCAACTACGCGTCGCGTAAAATTCAACATTCATAGCTTCGGCTTTATTCCATCATGTCAAATCTGGCGAACTCTGTCTGTGGCCTCTATTCAGCCCGGGATCTTGGCTTATTGCCTGCAACGGTTCAGGAGCTTTATGGCATGATAGTTCTAGCTACCAGTGGCGGAAAAAAACGGAAAAATTCTCGATGCTTCCTGCTTTTTGGCCTCTTTACGCTGCTCTCGTCTCCTGTGTTCCGCTGCCCCGTATTCCTGGCCCTTGTTATTTTCCCTGCTCTTGCCCCTGGACCCCATGCACGGCCTCAGAGTGCCATCTCGATGGGCGAATGTGTTCGAGGCAGCGGTCCCAGTGTTGTGGATGTGTTTCTGGTCATACCTCCCGACGATCCCTCGAATCCCGTGTCGCCGAGCACCCGCAGGCTCGTTCGGCACGGCTGGGAGCCCGATGAGAAGGGTGTGTTCCTCCCTTGCTGCACGTCGGGCACAGCAAGGGCCACCAGTGTAAGTCTGCCCGTCACCAAGAATTTTTCGCTCGGAGTCATCAACTGCGGATCATTCGGGTTGTCATGTTTCGTTATACCTCCCGACCATCCCTTCAATCCCGTGTCGCTGAGTGCTCGCGGGCTCGCTCGGCACGGCTGGGAGCCCGATGAGAAGGGTGTGTTTCTCCCTTGCTGCACGTCGGGCACAGCGAGAGCCGCCAGCGTAAGCCTGCCGCCTGTGCCCACGATTTGTTCCCGGATTGTCTGCAGATCACTCGGATTACTCTCCGCGCGGCTCCGAACTTCCCCGGTTATGATCCAGAATTTATTTGCGTTCGTGATTTGGGTTCTCGTTATGGTTTCTGCGTTCGTGATTTGGATCCTGGTTTCTCTCATGTCATCGGTTCTGGCCGCGTCCTAGGGTGTAATCTCGTGTAAGGCCACCACCAGAATGCTCTCTTCCTATTCCCCGATATTCCCAGCTTCATTCCGCTCTCTGGTTCGTAACACACAGGGTAGAGCAATGGTTGATGAGTGCGACCGCAACGGATGATGCATTTTGAACGGGGAAACATCAACCCCAGGTCGAATGACATCCTGGAAAAGCGCAGGAGAATCGGTAATCGACTATGCTATTGTGTCGGAAAGCCTGTTGCCCCACGTGCGAAAGTTTCAAGTCGCACTTCCTACTGAAGATGAAGACGAGGATTGGGCCGATCATATGCGCATCTCGATGTCACTGGACGCGTCGATTTTCGTCCAGACACCGGTAAAAGCTCAAGAACGGCAAAGAAACCAGACTTCCGCGGTTCCGGCGAGGTAGACAAACTCTATCAGGCTACAATGGATTCGAAACAAACCAATGATGACGCGCTGAAGGCTCTCTGGGGACCGATTCTCGCACAAACCATTCCACTGCAGGTTTACGTTGAGGAGGCTTGTTCTAAAGGTCAAAGAGCGGGCTCTGCCGGCGCCGGAATTTTCTTTGGCTCGGGATCCCCCTTGAATACCAGTTTGAAAGTTCCAGGCCCAGAACTATTGTCCTCGGATCGAGCGCGTATATTTGCAATCCATGAAGCAATAAGGCTTGCCCCTCCTGAAAAGACTCTTCTCGTCTTCTGCACCTCTAAACTGATCGTACAGCAAATATGTTATCATGCTGCGAAAATATGCAATTGGGATGGCCGGGGAAAAACGGAGACATCCACAAATCTGTGGTCAAACTCTTAGCGTGGAGACAGGCTGAAACATGCTTCCTTCATGTTAACTCAGAGGCCAATAATGAATCTAAATGCGCAGCGTACAGCCTGGCGACAGCAGGGACAACGCTTGCAGGACATCCAGCTTGCTTTACGCCGACTGCAGATGTGATTCTGGAACAAGGTCCAAGGGTTCACATCTCAACATCTCGTCAAAAAGTGTATACAACACTCAATGAAACAGACCCTGTCAAGGACAATGGAGTCGTGAACTACTCCTCACCTCGTGCTTGGGCTACATCGGACGAACCAACGACGAATATTCACGGCGGCACGTTTCAAGTTGCTGGTGGGAATATAAATAATACCCACCGTAGTGTGGAAACAGGCACGTTCTGTCCTTTGAAGAAAATGGCATGGGACTGAGTAGTGGTCTAGGAATCCATATTTTACACCACGCCGTCGCGATAGAAGCCATGCACGATTCCGCGGACAGTTACCCGCAGCTGCGATGCCACCCGGAAACACGCACGAAAATTCTGGCCAAATTGTTGAACTGGTGCACCACCTCCGAATGGTCAGGCGAGCCGGGACTATCAGTATTTCGTCCGGATTCAGATTCAGACTCAAAAGCCGAGCCTGAGGCTTTGACACAACGGATTCTCTGGCTACATGGTCCGGCTGGGGCCGGGAAGTCTGCCCTTATGCGAACCGTCTCCACGCAATTGGCAGATGTCGGTCATTTTGGAGGCAGTTTCTTTTTTAAGCGGGGCCATGCAACCCGCGGGAATTCTCAAGTTCTCTTCGCTACGCTCGCCTATCAGCTAGCTCTCAGGATTCCACAGTTGAAATCGCCCATTTCGGAGATTGTGGAGGACGATCCATCTGTGGTCGGAAGATCGATGGATGTTCAAATGCAGCGGCTTATTTTGGACCCATGCCGAAGCCAGAATAATTTGGGATCGGCTATCATCCTTATCGACGGCTTGGACGAATGTGAAGACCACCGGCTACAGAAAGATATTTTACGCCTGATCGCACAGTCGATCCGTGATGATGACCCTCCTCTCAAATTTCTCATTGCCAGCAGACCGGAATGTCACATCCGCGAGATGTTCGAAAACTGCGTTCACAAGGACCTCTATCACTTATACAATGTGGAACAATCCTTCCAGGACGTCAGGACATATTTTCGCAATGAATTTGTCCGAATTCGTCGAGAACACGTTCAAACCATGGCTGCCGTTCCTCTTCCGTGGCCTTCAGAGGAGATCGTCGATCGCCTTGTCAGCAAGTCATCCGGATACTTCATATACGCAGTAACTGTCATCAAATTCGTCGACGATGAAAACTTTCGACCGACAGAGCGACTAGAATGCCTTTGGGATGAATCACATTCGGAATCGCCGTTTGGTCCACTGGACCAACTGTACACACAGATTCTTTCGACAGCCCCAGCCCGTCCGCGACTTATTCAGATCCTGGGGGCCCTAGATTTCTGCGAGTTCGACTTGTCCCTTTCCGACGTTGAACAGCTACTTGAGCTCAATCCTGGCGATGTTCGTCTGGCCCTGCGGAACCTCCATTCCGTGCTAAATTTACCGAAACATGACGACCCCTATTCGGACATTGGGGTGCACCATGCGTCATTTCGAGATTTCCTCAATGATCCAACACGTGCAGGCGAGTTTTATGTCGGTGGTCCAGAGCAACATGCGGATCTCGCTCGCCGTGCTCTCAAGGCACTTTCTTATAAAGGTGACAATCCATCAATCAATTGTGCTTGCCCAGTCGCGTGGTAAGTTTACATAGCGATGCTTGCACAAAATTGACGCCGTATTTCTATTAACAGCTCATTCTCACGGGGTTTGATAAAGAAGTTTCCACCTTTGGCCGAATTTGTACCTCTGATACGACGCGTAAATCCCGACTTTGTCTTCCGCTGGTCTTCTGGGCTGACAGAAGACATGCTCTCACTGTTGAAGATCGGTCTCCTTTCCACTGATGTTCCATTCTCATTAGTGTTTAGAACATGAGAAATACACCAGAGGATCTAGTCCGATTGTGGGAAGACTATCGCTACATGGAAAACGTGCAGACATCTCTCGACGATCTCGAAACTGAAGCTCCTCGAAATTTTCTCCTTTCAGTCCAAGACTATGAGCCATTGTACCAATGCTCAGTACTTCTCCGTATATTCCAGGCATATATTCTGGCTCCTTCGGTGGACCGGCTTGAGTTAGTGACAATCAAACTACTCTTGGATGTTTCCTGGAATGACCTCAGGGCCGCTCTATGCCGTCTGCGACCCAAAATAGGTGAAGATAAAGTAAAGATACGAGCACTAGCCCAGTTCGCAGCAAAATACCTCTCCCCGGAGTCCACCATTAGCACTTTATCATTGAAACTGGCACGTGCATTCATTCATCTAGTGAAGGAGATAGAGACCGACGAGAAACCACACGTCTTCTGGTAGGGAATAGTTGTTCAAGTCGTCAGAAGCCTCATACTTTTATTAGGAATTACATGTACCCGTTAGACCATCTCGTCAGGTCTTCCCCACGCTCCCCTGAGCTCCTTCAAGACATTCGCGAACTCCCTCCATTCGAAACCCTCCACCGAGGAATAATACGACGCTATATGTATGACTATCATAATATTCTCCAATGGCTCAAGGTTGGTATTTACGGCTCAACACATCCAGGTCGCTGATGTGGAACTTCCTATTTAGACATTTCCAGACCCTCCATGGGATGTGATCGACATTTGGGAGCATTATCTCACGGCGGCACACGTAAATTTCCGTGAATTTATGTCGAGATGGGTTGATGACCACCGAGATGATGACCACCGAGATGACCTTGAGGATGGGTGGAGGAAGTGGCAAGCCCGTAGAATGCGGTGGTTCCCTCATCATCATCCGACAAGTCAGGCGGAAGATCAGTGGGTCCGGTAATTCAATACGAGACCTCACTAAGTTACTTGTAAAATTAACTTAGCCCTACAATTTTACTTTACTTTACTTTTGGCAGGCTAAGTACGTTTGTCAAGTAAAGTAAAGTACAAGTACAGTTAAGTAAAGCAACGTACAGCAAATTAACAAGCAAGTATAGCAAAGTAACAGCAAGTAAATCTACGTAGAGGCTTAGAGCCATATTAGGGTTGCAACGACACGGCTGGGTAAGTGATGAAGCATGCAAGTGAATTTGTAAAGACAAGACACCATTTTTGAAGCTGTTCTACGACGATCAACTGTGTCAAGAGGCGGGAAGTGAAAATTTAAGTTATGTATGGAGGGGCGCCGCGTTCACAAACCAAAAAAAGGAACCGTGAGACTTGTCTGATCGGTATATATTTACGCGTGGGGCGAGAAACCAATTGAGAAACTATTCAATGTGCACAAATTCAGGCTGCTGCAGACGACTGAATGGCTCCAAATTAAGCCCACTCTGAAGCAAGCAAACAGACAATAACCTCCTTGCGTGTGGGCAGGATGATACCGGGAATATAAAATGGCTAGCTGGGCCGAGCTGGCTGAAGAGGCGGGACAGAATTGTCCGACGATAATCCCGCAGTCCGTCTCCGATCCAATTAGACTAAACCAAGGAATATTCGAATCTAATACGGCCTGCGGCTCCTCTAACGCCTTTCTAACGACATTTCGCGCCATTTCCACGCCCACTTTCCCCCGGGATACTCATCATTAATCGAACCACACGCGACCTTTGTCCTCCAGTCAGCTCCTTTACATTTCAAAGCCGCGTTCCTGGTGGCTATTATGATTACATCTCTAAGCGACTTCCGCTGATTGAAGTGTGCCACTGCTGTTCTGGTCAAGCGTCAAGGAGTTGCAAAATACGCTTCAGTTACGCCTTCTTGAAAGCCAGGTGGGAAAGACCGTACAATATTAGACTGATACTTGTGACGCACAGAAAAATGGAGCAGCAGCGAGCATTGGCTCAGAATTCCTCATGGTAGGTGTACATTCAACCAACGGGTTCGAGTATCCTAAGATCCTTCAAGCCGCCAAGCTCCGTATGAAAATATCCTTGGAGTGGGGCATGTTTCGTTTTTTGCCGAGACCACTGAACTCTCATGAATGCAGCGGAATGGAGTGTAATACTGATCCTATTCAAACGAGAGAAATTCCTCTTCTGGTCTAATCTCCGATGTTTGAAACGCGCTTCGACGTGACGGATTGGAATTAAAATGGTCCGCAGGTACACTCAGGATTCGGGGCGCCTGGAGAATTATTGTGTCCCCAATTGTGCATTGCATGTGGAGAAGTGAAAGTGATCGATCCTGGATAGAGATGACGAGGGCCACAGAAACGAACGTTCATCTGCTTCGAAGTTTCGAACCCCCATGCAGCCAGGAGCCGCTCGTCGTCGCCAGAACGGACATGCAGTTATAGAGAGTGACGGGGGTAAATACTGAGACTTATTTTTTTGGCGTGCAAAAATGGAGTGGCCCAGCGCCAATTGGCTTTTCTGGCGTGGGCGTGGGCGTTTGGTGGCACAAGCCGATTTGCTCACGCCCATCAAAGCCCACGCCGATTTATCGGCATGGCCCGTCAATATCAATTTGGCCGAGAAAGTAAAATAAAAGCATGTGGCCAATGTTATACCTATTTGGATACCCTTTAGAAGTTCATAGCATCTCGCCACCTCAAGATGCATGGGCTTGAAGCACTATTTCTATGGTAATGCACACATTTGTCTCGGAGTTGACAACCAAACTGCTCAAAATTTACTGAATCCCTGGCTTGTCTTGTGGTATGTGGAGCATAGATACTTAAGAAGATTCTTATGCCCAGGGAAAATGACAGCAGAAGAATTGGGCGTGCTACGGTGAAAAATTCCGTCGCATCGGCTATAATTGGCAGATGGCTTTTGGTGTAAAAACAGCCCGAAACCAGAAAATACCTAATACATAAAACTTTCGCAGAATCCTCTCTATCACTAATTGCGCTTGAATTAGCTGAGTAGATCTATCTGGTTTTTATGTAAATCGGTGAAGAACTGACTGAGATATCGGGAATTCTTTGAAAACATCCCAAAATTGAAATTTTCTGACCGCGCCTTCGGTACTGCCAACGGCTGTAATCGAAATTTCTGTGCCCCCTGCCATTTCAGGCGATTTAGCCCTCACGCAGAAATGTTTCTGGGACTTTGATTTTCGCCACCTGTGTCTGAACCTCACGCATCTACGAACTTAGATCCAGATTGAACTTTTGATTGAAGAGGTCAGAGCATATATAGTGGAGTTGTCGGAGAGGATGCGAAATACTTGCCATCTGTTCCATTTGAGCTGATGGGGAGCACATCCAAGATACCTCCGGGGCGGCTGGCGTTGTTGGGGAACCCATTCTGTTTCAACTCTTGTCAGAGCATCGTCAATGAGTAATGTCAACCATGCACACCTCACTTGGATACAGATATTCAGCGTGTTGCCCATGAGTATTTAAGCTCGGATCTCCCCACACCACAGGCCAATAGTAGAATGGGATTCCGCGGCTGTACACTCCTGGCGTCGGTGAGTACCCGGGATAGTCCACAGGATACCCACTCCCGTAGTAGCTGAATAACGGAGGGGTGAGTTAAATTCCGACAATACAACCAAGGAAGCCCACGTACCTACCGCCTAGCACCTGGGCTCGAGTTCCACCACCTATAATGATTTCCATCAGCCGTCACTCAGTAATGACCGCGTATCGTGTCCAGACCCGAACCCGTACCCGTGCCCCACACTAGAGGGTTTGTGCAAAAGCTGCAGAATGAATCCGCCGTTGAAAGCCACCTGAAGGACGGAGCAATAGGCGCACACCGAAAACAATGAATTTAGGCAATATTTCGGTCCGCCCGAAACAATAAGAATCTGGCACCGTTTAGGGAACGGCGCCTGTACCGCATGGGTCTGACATTCTCACAATATCGGACCCGAGCCATCATATTCCACCGTTCGGCGCATGACTCAGAGCGGTTGCCGTTGTACTATAATAAAGCTCCGTTAAACGCACACCATGTATGCCTTACCACTCCCCTTACTTCAGTAGGTACTGCTGCATAGCCATACCTCAGCCACTTACAGCGTAACATAGAAAATCATCATCATCATCATCATCGATCATCATCATCATCATCGTTGTATAAATGGAGCCGTTTCTCACAGCGGCGCCTCGAGTGGTATTACCCAACGGGGATGTTGAACTACTCTACAACTTTCCGACGCTGGCGGCCCTATCAACCCCAAACATCCGTCGAGCGCGTCGGGTCTACAGGTCAGTCAGCCGTACCTACAATCACCAGTGCTCATCTCCTGCGATCAGTGTGGTTCACCGCGTGAGCAACGAGCGTCCGTCCCAGTCAATTCACGCCAGCGACCCGGAATATGGGATCCCGCGTACGAAAGCTGGTCTTGTTTCGCTCAAACTCATTGGTCGGTGCAGCAGAGGTATCATCCCCTTCCTCGCACTCCCCAACTTGCAGACCTTGCAACTGTGTGGCCTCTCTGCGCTTCCTGACGACGCAGTACCCCTTCCATTGATCTCGTCATCTTCCCTCCACACGTTCGTACTCGACCGGGACACACACATGGTGACTCTCCCGTGGCTCCGCATCATGGAGCACCTCACGTCGCTCGAGCTCGGATACCCCTTCTGGGCGTACAAGGAGGACTTCTTCCGCGCACTGGACCGGGCACACGAGCCCCGATTCCCCCCAAAACTGGAGAATTTCACGCTTTCAAACTGCCAGACGCTCGAGGTCAGCCAGCGCCTCCTGGATGCGCTGATCTCACGATGCGGCCCCGCGGCGGAGGGGCTCGCAAGCTTGAAGTCGTTTTATGTATCTGATACACATCGCCTGCGCTCGCAACCGCTGCTTTTCCAGTCAATTACGACTATTTGACGGACGTGCGCGCCGGTGGGCTCGAAACTCTTGGTCGGTGCAGTCCGGTGTTTATTTGACTTGTAACAATCTAACAAAGCTCATAGGCGACCTCTGGTCATTCATCAACCGACTCACGAGGCTCTGAAGCGTGGACGAAAGTTGGGTGTCCAAGTTTCAGCCTGGTTTTGATTTTTTCCCTCGCCTTTTATGCCCGCCCGGACGAGTTCGCAAAGAATATTTCCATCACAAATGTTGATGGTCCACCTTTCGCATTCGAGGATTGTGATTACGAGGTTCATTTTCGGCCGCGCCCGATTCTCGCATCCAAACCTGAGACTCAGGAATATCCTATCGGTAAGCTGGACACATATGATATGGACCTGTGAGGTACACCCAGTTTATATATGTCGCAGCGTCAACATGCTACTACTGGGAAGGGGATCAAATCCCCGCCGGTGTATGGACCCCATTTGCCTAATTCGTTTTGTCTCTTCTTATACTTCCTTTTTGGTGACATTTATTGATCAGAGGAGGAAGGGATAGAAAGCATCGGTGGTGCGAGGTGCTCATCTAGTTTTTAAATCCACCACAGTTACATCCGAAGAGGAGTAGGGGCTCGACTCCCCCGATGAATGCATGGGCCGCCAGGTTTTTTATTTCATTGAAAAAAGACTCACTGGAAGGGCACAAACAGAACCGCAAGGACCCATGCGTCGGCAGGGATTCGAAACCCTGCCAGCCTTATATACTTGCTTGACTTTCCCGCAGCATATGCGACTATGTGCACCTCACACCACCGATGCTTTATTTCCCTTTGGCTGCCCTTAATAATAAATGCCACGCAAAAAAGCAATTGCAGTGGAAGGACATAAAGAAAAAACGAACGAACAGCGCTATGCGTCGGCGGGAGTCGAGCCCCAACCAGTCTTACAGCTCAGCACCCAACAGCTAATCATACGTTGACTGTCTGCACATCACACCCCCGACGTATTCTGTCCTTGCTCTATGTAGAAATCCACGCGGAAAGAAAACAACATATATCGAAACTCATCTGAATCGGCTTGAACATAGTCAATTTAGACTCGCAACCTGTCTGTAAAACAATTGCCGAAAAAATGCGGCAAGCGCTTCGGTGTTTGACAGCTCAATCCGGTTTCCCGAGATGTCCCAGTCTGTAAACCACCGAAGCGCCTGCTGCATTTTTTCGGCAATTGTTTTCTAGTCTATAGCCAACCATGGATTGAGAAAAAAAGAGAGCACAACCAACCCTTCACGACTGAGGCTTCAATTTAGTTCTGGCTGCCGACGGTACTAGTTCCCACCAATAAGTAAATTGCACTCTGGCGAAAAAACAAGATGCCTTCGACGTATGCATCGGCGGGGGTTCGAACCCATACCAGTTTTAAATACTCTCGTATTTGTGCCGCGTTGCGACTGGGTGCATCTGGCACCACCGATGCGTTCTTTCCTTACCCGCTACCTTCAATAAATACTAGAACAAAAACATTATACCTGCGTATTTCCAGCCAGAAAAGCATTGCATTTGCATATTTCCAACAGAAGCCTGACCTCCCGCTGACTCGGACAGTGCCGAGAACGACTCGTGCCCATTTTCCTGTCGGATTTTTATTGAGGGCAGACGGAGAGGAATAGGGCATCGGTAGTGCGAGGTGCACTTCGTCGAACTATGAAGCGCTGCGAACACTATTATGAGCCGGAGAGGGGCTCTGATCCCCGTGGATCAGGACGTCTATATCACTTCTAGCCTTTTTTTTTCTGTGGTCTTTTCTTCTTATTTCATGCTTCCGCTATTTCCGAACTTCGGAATAGCGCGTCTTCGCGTTTACCCCAGTTCAGCTTGAATCGATCGGCCCGAATGCGATCAATTTCGCACGTGGTTGCCATCGCCGCTCTTAATCCGCAGCCACCACCAAGAACCAACGCACCAACACGCTAGCCGTGGACGACCTCATGTCTTCAATGCGTACATTAATCAGCGCAAATCCGCGGGACAGCCAGCTTCATGGTCGACGCACGGCACCGCCCCAACGCACGAACTCGCAGTTTCGCACCAGGATACGGCCTTGCTTTGGGCGAGACTCTGACCTTGCTCTCACCGACGCCGAGTAGGCCATCTACGCTCTTACTTTATCCTACGCTTAATCGTCGTACGTCTCGTCGGCTCTAGTCTGTGAAGTCGCGTCCTCAGCGCGCCTCAGCTGGTCGCGGTATTATTGTGTCATTGCCACACTGGATTAGCCCGTCGTCTACCGCTAAGTTACACGCATCCTCAATTCCCCCCAATACCACTTGCGCCGACACCCACACCTGCCCGTCAGCCCGCCTCCAAGGAAGCCCGCCTACACCAGGCGCGCTCTGCCGCCAGATCCGAAGACTCCGAGCGCAACAAAAATGTATCCTCCTCGGCTCATGCGCGTCCGGCAAGCGCACCATGATGAAGCATCCACCAGCAGGGATTCAGCGCGGCGAGCACGGCACGGTCGCCTACCGCAATGTGCTCGGCAGCGCGGCGCGTGGGCGTCCGCGCACGTCCCTAGCTTTCTGATGTGGATTAATCGTGATTCGTGAGTACACATACAGTTTCTTATCCGCTCGCTTCTTCCATATTCCGCTTACCGCGTCCATACCATTTTCATTCTCTCGGCGTCTCCCATTTCCCTTCGTCTGTCTTTGTGACGCTACCCACTAATCCGGCCTTCGGCCAGTCGTTTTCTCTGCTTCACCACTACAACCATACCCCGCCACTACCTGCGCGTCTGCTCTTCTCTCCCCCCTCGTCTCCCCGTCCGCCCGTCTTCCATGCGTCTTCCATATCCTACTTCTTTCCACCCTCCTCCTGCGACCGTCCTTCTTTAACTCGTTCGATGCGCCCATGCTAACACATCCCCGATCCAGGACTCAAGATACTTGGATTCTTCCTTCTCTGGACAATACCGCCACGGCATCCCGCGGTGAGCATGGTGCGTGCGTGGGTTTGCCCCGGAACCATGCTTGCGCTGCGCAATGGTCGCGCTCGTGGGGACCCTGCACCGCATCGCGCTCATGCGCCGCGTCGCGCACGCCTGCCCCTGCGCAGCGTTCGCGCACGCCCTTACCCCTACGCCGTGCTCGTTCTTGCGCGCGCGCATCGCGCTTGTTCTTGCCCGCGTCGCGCTCATGCACGCTTATACCTGCGCCGCGGCCCGCGCCATGAGCGCCGTTCGTGTCCCTTTATACGACACGCTCCGCTCCCGCTGCACGGCGAGTACGTTGTATTATGTGGGGGGCTGCTGGTGGGCGGATCCTTCCGTGAGTGTGGAGAGGGTCCTTCTCCGTGAGTAGGTTCTTGCGACGTGGGGCGCGCTCGCGCTTGTTCTTGCACGCGCGCATCGCGCTCATGCTGTCCCCTGCCCCACATCGCGCTTGCGCCAACGCCCGCCCGAGCCGCATGGCGCTCGTGCGCGCTTATTCCCGCGTCGCGTCATTGGCGCCCACCCATGTGCCGCATCGCGTTCATGCTCCTTTATCCGGCTGTGTTCTATTACATCGGGAGCGGTGGGTGGGTGGTGAGGGATCCCCTCGTGAGTATGAGAACAGCGTGAGGCACACTCATCCGGCCCATCTGTCGCGCCGTGCTTCTCGCCGTATCGTGCCCATGCTGAGCGTGCGGGTACACATGAGGATGCACCTACAGATGCTCACTGGCACTGGTCTTTCTTTCCCGGGGTTCTGTGTGTAGAAACCGGTTGCTGCACTCCGCTGCTGGCGATAGGTGCGGCGCGCAATCGACCACGCGTACTCCTCATGAAGCCGATCTGCCTGAAGCGAATCCTGCGCGTGTGATCGCCGTGAAGGCGCGAACTATGCGGCGCCGAGTGCGCGCAGCTCTTGCGCTTTGTCTCATCTCAGCTCTTACGCTCCATCTTGTCTCGCAGCTCTTCCGCATTGTCTCATTGCAGCTCTTCAGCATCGTCTCGGTGATGTTGGGGCAGGTGATTGCAGGACAAGTGTTGAGCTGGGGGATTGATCATGAAGGAGACGGGACATTGCGACCGGGCTTTCACAGATTCTCGACTTCTGATGGCGGTGTACTTCGGACGGTGTTGCACCAGGTGATCCCCACGAGGCGCTGGGAGGCTTTGCAAATTATTCTGCAGGGAACTCACGCATGTATACGATCTAATGGCGAAAACTAAATATATCAAGTCAAGCGATTTCTGGCGGAACTCTGCGTCAAATTCCACCAATTTTAATCTAACTTCGTCGTCCTAGGCGCGATAGGCTCTATTTTCGCGCGTGTCACCGCTTAATTCGCCATTGCAACTTTTGCTGACCCGGGCGACGGTACGGAAGTTCGTCCGTACCGTACGTACGTGTTCCGTATGATACGGATACAGTTGAGAGCCCTCATTCTTAACTCGTCTACCACTGTCCACTCCTTTTCAACCCATCGCAAAATAAAAACCCCCCAGCTGGCTACAGCTCAGTGCTCACTAAGCAAGGTCATTCTGGAATGTCCAGCTATGGCTCAGATTGCATACCCGAGTCGAATCGCTGACTTCTCCATATTGCTGCGGTTCTATCTCAGATATTCGAAGAGGCATCAACCACCCTTACCGAGCCTTATACTCAGTTCTCCAAGTGTAGAATAAGCTGTTTCTCTCGCTGTAATATCCGCTGGCATCTTGTAGTCCTATGTAAGGATAACCACCCGTACATTACTACCTGTTTGTCTTTGGTAAACTCATTGTTCAGACATTTGGACCACACGAGTATAATATACCCCCCCCCCCCCCCCCTGCTTACCGAGCCTTATACTCAGTTCTCCAAGTGTAGAATAAGCTGTTTCTCTCGCTGTAATAAATGCGGATTACATCTGGGCATGGCAACGAACAAAATCCTTCATCATCTAAATGACTCAGACCCAGAGTTGTATCCACATACACAGAACCATGTATCGACAGGAGCCAACCACAAGCAAGCCTTATTCCCATAATTCTCAACCTAGCTATACTCGACTCTAGATATAATCCCTTCACCGGTCCCCCCCCAGTGATGCGATCTCGCGGGAACCCGGAGGCACCCCCGGGGATGGGTCCGGAAAATTCGGGAGATCACTTTTGATTGATGGCTTTTGACGTTTGGCTTCGTTTTGGGCGAGCTACGGCCGAAACGGTCCCAAAACCTCCCAAAACCCACGTTTCCCCGGAGGCACCCTACATATTTTGTCTCAGTGATGTCTACTATTGTGTTTCATCCTCTATTCCACCACCTTTACGCGTACACCTGTGCCTCCCGGTATCGCTGAGCGATGCCCCACCTTTAGGCCTTTTTCTTTTTCAAAGGGCGCCTGTCAATCTGTCCAATCTTTGAAGAACTGTTGCACCTCCCACCGCTGAAATACAATTCGATGATCTCAGTTCTTCATCTAAAAATATGAATCCTATATCGATTTGTAGAGGGGAATCACCGCTTTGGGCCATATAAGTCTCCCGGAATGGTGAGATGTGCATCGAGTGGAGCAGGAATAGGTGCGATTTTTCACGCCTTCAGCAACATCCGCAGTTCTGGGTTCAGAACTCTACTAATAATTGTGCCCTCAGGCCCATACTTATGGCGGCAGAAGCCAGTAGGAGAAACCTTTGGGCCCAATAAGTTTCGCTAAAATCCGACGGGACGAAGGTGTTTCAGATGCAACCCACAGGGAGGTCTGGGTAAATTACACGTGCCCCAGGGCTGAATTATTTTCGGTGAAAGTTGTAGATGGTAGGATGCGCCCCGGGGACTTGAAACTATCTCTCAGAGCCGTATCGATCCACGGTGAAAAAATGGGGAATAATGGAATAATCCCCAGGAAGCAGACAATCTCTGCAGCATGGTCTGCACCAAAGGTGCAGACGTTACTACCGAATTCGAAGAGACCTGAAGGTTTGAACAAGAATTTCAGGAGTTATAGACCAAGTTACAACAGAGGGGGGTGTCGTACATGGAATATTGCTGGCTAACGCATCAGCGGCACGCTACCATTTTTGGAAGGTGTCGCACTTGCTCAAATGCTACGCTCGCGTGTCGCATCTGGGCGCACTGTGTCGCATTTGAGATGTGTCGCGCTGCCGCGTCTGATACATCCTCGCCATCAATGGCGCAGGCGCATTTGCGGGGAGCGGGCCAGCGAGCAGCGGGTTGCGGCGGAGAGAAGCTGGATTGATATATCAGGAGCTACCGCTACGCCGAGGCTTTGATATATCGAGCCCCCATGCTGATCAGAGGACCTTTGATACATCAAATCCCCACATACGCCTGCTTACAGCAGAGGTGGATTGGAAGTGTTCAAGAAACAAGTGGCGTTCGAGAATGGAGGCACAAGGGGGGACCACAGAGTCCCAGCCCCGCACCGCAAACAAATTCTGCGCTACTTCACAAAACACTTTTGTCAGCATCCTCTCTTCCCAACCCAGGATGGACCCAAGTCTGCCGAGGACATTCGGCGGGATTGCGTGTACGAGATGTACATTTTTTGCCGGCAGCGTGAATTGCGCGAAGTATGGGGTTATCTTTGGACATCTTGGTATTCACCAAAGATGTAGAAACTCTGCGCGCGGTCCAGTTCCCCTTACCTCTCACGACTTCCGACCACAATGAATGTGGAAAACTTCTGGAAGCAGCTGAAGCACGGGTTTTTACACAATCTGCTTCGCCCTCGCCTCGACCAACTTATCTGGATTCGAGGGTTCACTTTTGAGCGTGCCAAATTGACTTGCGCCAGCGCGGATTGACTTGTATTGACTTGTGCGTGGATTTTGGGGCGCAAGTCAATTTGTCGCACGCACACGTCAACGCCGACCCAATCGATGGCAAGGGATGACAGCCCGCGATCGCAGGAGAAGGCCGAATATGAGTAGTTTCGGAATTCCTCTATCGAAGGCGACCAATATTGGTTGGTATACGTGAATCCATGCACAAGAAATTGCACAATATCTGAAAAATAATATTAGAAACCTTTATAAGCTCTAAGAAATGAGACTGCGACTGGCCTGCATTCGTAAGAGGCACAGTGGCCGGCTGACAGAAAACACCATAGACGTCGTACGTGGCTTGCAGGCGGCGTAGACTACTTGCATTGCTTTTGAGCCCTCCGAATATATCTGTGGGGTCCTTCGGAACGAGAACATCGACGTCAACAGGAATAACAAGCGATGAACAGTCGCAAGATGCGCCCGACGCAACATACACGCGCGAGAGATAAAACAGTACCGAAAGCGCACACAGAAGCATACTTGAAGTGACACAATGACTTTCCGCTGGTTTACGGAGTCTTTATACCACTCAGGTTACGGAAGGCCGCTCCGAGCTCGTATATCGCGTTTCGTGTTGGTGCGGCGAAGGGGGAAAAAGCCGAATGGATGTCGTAAAATGGCCAGACGGCAACGGCCTCCGAGTCCGAGGGTACATCCACCGAGCTAGTACCTCGATTTCGGATGGGCTGACACGCAGGCCGAGAGCTCGATAATTTGAATGTAGCTGATCATTTGAGCTGGAGGCGATGTACAGCGGGACAAAAATGTCTGAATGCGCGCCCCGAGCTCTGATTTCGTGATTTCACTGTAGGGAGGTGCAGTAAGAGCTGTCGCCGATAAACTCCGACGCGTATTTTTACTTGCTTTTTGCACCAGGGGGTTAATCCCTTAGACTGGAAACAGGTGTGGGAACCGAACCGTGGAATGCTGCCTATATCCCCGCGATTTCTCTGGGCGGCGTATTCATGTAGCCCGACTCCCAATGCTGACTACTGTCGGAGGGATTTGTGCGACGACAGCCTGTTTTCTTTCGAGTTTGAAGAGTCTAATTCTAGCGTCGCGGTCAAGTTGCTGAGGGAAAGACGGTTCCTACACAACCGCGGCGAGGCTTACAATCTCAGTAGTGGGATTAGAAGCGGATACAGAGGATTTGGCGGGGACGGAAATTTCGGACCGAGTTATGCGCGACGTTACAGTGACGAAAGTTATCTCTACGCCGCGGCTGTGTAGGAACCGGAGGGAAAGACAGAGCTATGACAGCCGCCTGTTGACGGCGCTCACCGCCAAAGACGGAGCTCGTCCTCGGCCCAGGTCTGTATCTGTATTTCTGACCGACTCGGAGCAAGGGGCAACCGGCATTTAAAAAAAAGATATAGGGTCGATTTTCTTTCCGATCTGGGCGGGAACCCCGCCATTCCAAGGGTGATCGCAAATCGGTCGCGAGACCGATTAAACCCGACCCGGCCGGGCTGGAAAGCCTCGGCAATTTGAGGCCATTCCCGGCCAAATGAAACCCTCGGAGCGACCGATTTTCCGGGAATTTGAGGTTTATTTTCGGCTAACTCCGATCAGGTGACTGGGATCCGGCCACAGCGGGAGCCACCGGTGGCTCAGCTCCTCAAATTTTGGTATGTGCACTCCTACATATATTGATAGTGTAGTCAAAAACTCTGCTCAATGAAATGGGGTTGCAAAATGGCGCTATGTATTTTCTATTTTGGATTAACCCCATCAGATGACTGTGGGCCGAGCACAGCGAGAGCCACAGGTGTCCTAGCTGGCTGAATCTGGGCATGTGAGCTCCTGAATAGATTAGTACTCGAGTAGGAAAGTCCTCACAGTGAGCTGGGCTTCAGAAACGTCTCTATATGTTTTATATTTTGGGTTAACCCCCATCAGCT
The DNA here is from genome assembly GCA_029282285.1 of Mycena rebaudengoi. Taxonomy (NCBI): domain Eukaryota; kingdom Fungi; phylum Basidiomycota; class Agaricomycetes; order Agaricales; family Mycenaceae; genus Mycena; species Mycena rebaudengoi. The sequence continues at coordinate 1,554 of JARJCX010000316.1, read as the reverse complement.
GACAGTGAGCCGGCCACAGCGAAGGCCACAGGGGTCTTAGCTGCCTACATTTTGGTATGCAAACTCCCGAATATATTCCTGCCAGAGTAGGAAGGATGTCTGAGCAACCTGGCAATGCAAAATGGTAATGTGAATTCATTTTCTATTTCTGGTTAATCCCATCAAATGACAGAGGGCCGGGCACAGCGAGAGCCACAGTAGTCCCAGCTCCCCAAATCTTAGGTTGCGAACTCCTGAATATATCCCACCCAGAGTAGCAAGAATTTATAAGCAAAGTGTCAATACAAAATGGCGCAGTGAATTTTCTATTTTGGATTAATCCTATCATATGACAGAGGGTCAGGCACAGCGACAGCCACACGCGTCCCAGCGCCTCAAATATTGGTATCTGAGCTCCTGCATATATCCCCCCCAAGGCAGAAAGCGTCTTTAAGCAAAATGGGAATGTAAAATGGCGCGGTGAATTTTCTACTTTCAGTTAATCCCATCATATGACAGAGGGCCAGGCACAGCGACAGCCACAGGTGTCCCAAACGCCTCAAATATTGGTATATGAGCTCCTGGATATATCCCCCCCCCGAATAAAAAGCGTCTTTAAGCAAAATGAGAATTCAAAATAGCGCAGTGAATTTTCTATTTTGGGTAAGTACCATCATATGGCAGAGGGCCGGGCGCTCTCTAATATAGTCCCTCTAGAGTAGTAAAGTTTATTAAGCGAAAAGAGAGTCAAAAACAGCGCGGTGAACTTTCTATTTTAGCTTAATCCCATCATATGAGAGGGCCGGGCACAGGGATGGCCACAGTTGTCCCACCGACCTAAATATTGGGGTGTGAACTCCTGAATAAGGTTCCACCAGAGTAGAACGGCCCTTTCAGCGAAATGTGAATCCAAAATAGCGCGGTGAGCTTTCTATTTTTGGTTAATCTCATCATATGACAGAGGGCCGGGCACAGACAATGCCACAGTGATCTTAACTCCTTATATTTTGGTATATGAGCTCTTTAATATAGTCCCACCAGAGTAGGAAGGTTCTTTAAGCGAAATGTGAATCCAAAATAGCGCGGTGAATTTTTCTATTTTAGGGTATTTCCATCATATGACAAAGGGCCGGGCACAGCGAAGGCCACAGTGGTCCAAGGTCCCAAAATCTCGGTAGATAAACTACTGCATAGAGTCCCGCCAGAATAGAACTGTTGTCTCAGTAAAATTGGTTTGAAAAACGGCACTATGAATTTTCTATTTTTGGCTAACCCCATCAGAGGACAGAGCGCCAGGCACAGCGAGAGCCACCGTCTCTAAATCTTGGTATGTGAGCTTCTGATTACATTCACCCTCAAGTAGAAAAGTCGTCTCGGTGAACTGGCTCCCAGAAATGGTGCTATACATGTTCTATTCTCGCCTAACCCCCATCAGATGACAGAGGGCCGGGCACAGCGAATGCCACCGGTGTCCCAGCACCCTAGATCATGGCATGTGAACTGCCGAATATATTAAGACTCGAGTAGAAGTCCTCACTGAATTAAATGGGCATTAAAAACAGCGCGGTGAATTTT